>VZTL01069758.1:602-29498 GCA_013400535.1 Scopus umbretta
AAAAAAAGCAAACCAAAAAAAAGCTGCTGGCCGTGACTTTGGTAGCAGGAGGTCAGAAAGCACAGGGTTCCCCTGATAACGCACACACCCTGTCAACTTTTAAGCAGCTCCATGGAAACTTGTTATTAACGCCGCAGTCATTAAAAGGCGCAGAGCCCGGCAGATTTATTAGCCCCGTAAACCGCAACACGCGCCAGCTCTCCGGAAACAAAAGGGTCCGTCAACTTTACTCCTCTGCTTGGGATTTGGGAAGGCTGGGAGGGAAGCGGCAAGGATGGAGCTGGTGGCTGGTGTCGCGGGGAAGTGGCATCGCCTCCGTTAACCCACGCTCTCCATCGCGGTTAGCTCACGTAATTCGGTGGCAGCGAGCACGGCGGGTAACGAGAGCACGGCGAGCTCACGGCGTTCATCGCGGCCGCCGGGCGAGGAGCCTCCGGTCTCCCAAGTCGAAAGATTTCCCCGGGTGTCTGCCATGATAAATCAGCTGCCGTGAGCCTGAATAACCGCATTCACTGAAGTTACAGTAGGAAACTTGTCTGGGCGGACACTGTGCCATTGCTCTGCAGAGAGCAGCCGGTGCCGATCGCTGGCGTTGCGCTGAAATATCGCATTGATCGCCGCTCCGGAGCTCGCCTGGCAGCGCGCGGGGCTTTATTGCAGCGGTAGAACGCAGAGCGAAGCCCGGGAGAAGAGGCGCTGTGGGAAGGCAGGGTTCGACCGACGCCTTGCCGATCTCTCCGGGAATAAGGAGCATGCTGGATGTGTTAGATGCTGAAAGGACCGGAGGGAGCCTGGTATGTCCCTGGGAGAACCTGCGGGCTAAACTTGGCTGGCTGCTCGCTGTCGGCAGCCAGGCGCTGCGAAGGCGAAAGCGGGTTAGTGCTCGCCGTCGCGCTGGCGCGGGGCATGGCTCGTGTCCCTTCTCCACCCTCAGGAGCCAGTCCCTCTCCCAGGGAGGACACGGGAGGTGCGTGCTCACACGTGGGCAGCGATATAACAAACGGCCATAAATGGCCCAGCGAGGCCCTCATCTCCGCTCAGCCATCGCCCGTCTCCCGCTCCGACCGCGGGGTCCGTCTCCGGAGGCGGTGGGTGCGCAGGGTGAGCGATGCTCGGGACCGGCAGGAGGTTGGGTGGCAGCACCCAGATGGGCTTTTCCTTGCGGGGCACGCCGTGGGGAGAGGCTGCTGGTTGGTGAATGAATTTGAGCAGCCGCTCGCAGAGGCAGTGGGGAGCAATTATGAAATGCCTGGAGGGAACGAGGAGGTGACGGATGTCCCAGGGGACAATTAATTTCTGACGGTGAGGCGAACCAGCAGGGAAGGCGACAGGGTCGGGGCGAGGGTCTCCTGCACCCATATTCTTTAAGATTGAGCGCGAGGAATAAACCAGCATTGAACGGGTGGGAGGAAAGTGGGAGAAAAGAGCTGTAAAACAAAAAACATGCAAAAGTTTTCTTTTTTTTTTTTTTTTTCTTTTTTGGTTATAGAAAAAAGCACCCTGTGCTCCCTCAGCCCCGCAGTGAACAGAAGCGTGTGCCACCCCGCCGGGAGACGGAACTGGGAAAAAAAAGGTGAGCCACCGCCTTCCAGGGGTTTAGAGTTTTCCCTCCATCCCTAACTGCTTTTTTTTTTTTTTCCCCTCCTCTTTCAGCCTCTTCTCCCTCCTCCTCCCCGCTTGTCAGCTGGCTGGTGGGGAGAAGCAGAGGCTGGAGGGTGGGATAAGACAAGGCATCCTTGTCCAGCAGCCCTCCTGACCCCCCGGCACCCCCGGGCCCTGCGCGGTAGCCGCAGCGTTGGCTGCCTGGCAGGCTATCAAAAGAAACTTCCGAACGCCGAGATGTTGAGGGCCGGGAAAAGATAAAGGCTGGCTTGAGCAAGCCACTTCTTGTCTTAAAACTTGACACCTGGACCTATCGAGGGGAACGTATGAAGGGCTCAGCCAGTCATTACAGGGAAGCCTCGAGATTTTTATTTGTATTGCAGTTTTAATTTATTTTTTTTTTCATTTCCTGGGAGTTTCCATCGTTCCTTCTTGGAGTATTTTAGATGTGGAGCAGGGCGGGGAAAGGAAATACACGGACTGAGAATTGCCCCGGCCTCCCCCCAGCTTGCAGACGCTGCAAGAGATTAAACCAGCCTGGCGGCCTTAGCACGGGACATTCCTGGGTTGCATTAACCAGGCTGGAAATCTGCCTGTTGGAGCAGTGGCAAACTGGAAAAAACCCACTTTATCTTTGCTGTGGCTGAGCGAAGGGCCATGTGCTGTGTGTAATATCTGAGTGCCGACATCTGTGGGTTTTCTTTTCCTTCCCCATTCCCTCCTCCTGCTTCTTTTTTGCTGGCCGTGTATCTGTGACGCTCACTCCTCTGTTTTTCTCCTGGTTCATACCTGGCAGCTCAAGTCCAGGGGTGGGGAGAGAAATGAGGACCTTTTTATTTTGAGTTTGAACGAGAGATTCCTCGTCAGGAAAAAATGAGACTCAAACGCAAAGCCCTGCTGTGGCAGGTGGGTCAAAGCAGATGTGATTCCTCACCCGCACCGCGGCTGATGTGCGCAGAGCTCTCCAAGCAGGGCACGCGTCCCTGACCCCTAAATCGCCTGTTTTCCTCCCATCCTTGAGAATGAGATGTCTGTAGCAGGGGGCATGGCGAGGCCAAGTTTCACGCAGCAGGATGGAGGAGACCCTTCCTCCAAACCCCTTTAATCCTGGTGCAAAGGCTCAGTTCCCACCCAGGGTGCAGCCCCAGTATCTACCCAGGGCCGGAGCGCTGCAAGCTCTCGCAAGGGATCTCCAACTCAAAAGGATTACAGGATCATAGGGTAACTCTGAACCTGGCCAGCCGCATGCACGTGGGGGACCATTGCTCTTCTGGACTGTCCCCAGGTGTCCCATGGTGATGCCCCTGTGCTCACAACATAGCGCATGGTGGCCTCCCCTGGCTTTGGGGGAAGGAACAGGGTGCAAGGGGTCAGCACCATGTAGCCCATATGGGGGACACGTATGAAGAGGCTGTAATTTGGGAAGTCTTAACTTTGCCAGTCAGTGAAATCAGGTCAAATTGGGTTAGGAGGTGGCTTAGTACAGGGTTAAATGGTAAAGGAAGATGGTCGTGTGTGTCCTGGGTGGCTTGTGCCATCTCCATGGCATGGCAGAAGTGCCACAGAGCTGTGCCAAAACAAGGGGACAGGGATGGGGAACAGGATGGGGCCAGGGGAGGTGAGCAGCATGGGTGGGCAGAGGTCCCTGGAGAGGCAGGCCTGCTGTTGGCAGCAGCTGAGACTGCAGCCACGGTTTAAACAGCGATTTGAGAGGTGCTTAGATACTTTTCCACTACAACCACCACCCCAGATGTCCTCTTCCCCATCCCCCCGCCTGGCTGCCCATTGTGCAGAGGGCAACGCAGGGCTGGTGTCCCCAGAGCGTCCAGGCAAGGCAGGAGCCTGACGTGGTGCACGAGGACAGTGGTGACATTTGGCTGGACCGGTTGTGGCAGTGGCGGCGTTGGCTGGGGGTTTCTGCACGAGGTGAGACCCAGGTGTCTTGGCTTGTGCTCTGTTCCCAAACTGGTGGGATCTGAACCTGGGGATGGTACCCCCATCCCCACACGGGAATGAACACCTCTCGGTTCTGGGGTTGGTCAACCTTGAGGCGTCAGGAGGGAAACTGAGGCATGTGAATGGGGATTCATGGTTAAGATCAGCAGCGAGAAATGGGTCCTGCTGGGGACGTGGCTCTCCCAACCCACGTTAGATGACCTTTCTTTCCAAAACCCCGTGCCAGCCAAAGACTGGAGGATTCCTGGGCCAGGGAGGAGAGGCAAAGAGCTAAGGAGATGTCACAACACCACGTCACTGGGGCAGTCAAGCATCATCTGGGGTGGGAACCATGGTGGGGACGGTGCCCTGTTGCTAAACCCTTTGTCAGATTTACTCAGACCTCCTTCCCCTCCCCAAATTCCCCTTTCCCGCATCTTGCAGGAGACCTGCTGGGCGTAGCGAATGTCTCACGCGCTTTGCCAGGCTGGGGGTAGCTCCTGAAGCCCCGGCTGATGCTCTGCCGGGCGTTTTCGCTGGCGTTCATTGTTCGCAGCGTCACGTTGCAAGAATTATTGGGAGGGGGAGAGAAAGGCCGGGAGGGGAACGAGACGGGAGCCTCCAGCTGTGCTGTTTGCAACAATGACGGCCAGGATTGTATTTATTATCTCCTCGGTGGAGGGTCTGCAGCTGCACGCTGAGAGCCACAGGCAGCAAAGAGGCCCGGAGATTATTGTGCATGAAAAAAAAGCAAACCACAAAAATAAAAATCCCACAAAGAAGTCCTGGGCCAGCTCGGGTAGCGCCGAGGGGCACCCAGCCTAAAGTTGCCTCCTTGCTTTGCCCTCCTTTATTGAAGCCAGCAGCCCCGCAGGGCTGTTAGGAGAAGGGAGGCTGGGAGCTGCTGCCTTTCAGAATGCTAAGGCCACATGGGGTCCTCTTAAAACCTTTCTGCCAGGGCTGGAGGTGTTGCCCAGTCAGAGTTCCTCCAGGGCAAATTACTTTTCTGTCTGGTTTTCGCATGATTTCAGCTGGTGCCAGCCGCCTCTGCTTGCTGGAGCCGGTGAGCACCGTGACCAAGGCATGCCCGTCGGAGGCAGGGTGTTTGGACAGCTGATTTGCAGCCACCTCTGTTTCAAGGAGGAAGAGCTGGAAAGCCCGTAGAGATACAGGGTGATGGGGCTGCTATGAACTATTCGCTCCTGGTGGGCTGTGTCTCACCAGGAAGGACAGAGGCATCACCCTGGGATGTTATCGCCTTCCCCTGGCACCATCCCTCCTCTCCTTTCCTGCCTTCCCACTGCCCAGCTCATCCTCTCCAGGTGAACCCATCCATGTCCATCCATGTAGCACGGTCCTTCTGCAGCTCAGGTCAGGCCACCAGGGTGGCTGAAAGCAAACCAGGTCAGGGCTGCGAGATACATCCGTAGGGGTATATCCATAGGCATCACGCCTTTCCCTCGTGGACCAGGCAGCCGCTGGTGGGTCCTTGCAATCTGTGCTCTCCTGGGGTGGGATGTGGCATGTGCCATCCCAGGAACATGCCTGGCAGCTGGCATTTCCCAGCCGGGCATGACGATATGGCCGAGCAGCTCTATTAACAGTTAAAACCAAGAAGCATCCATTGCGGTTGAGAGGTTTCTTCTCCCCATGCTTCACCTCTTAATGTTTCTCGTTGGCCTGGTGTCTGGTGTTCGTCCCGGAGTGCATTCCTCTCGAATTATATCATGTCTCTGGCAGCTGGAGTGCTATGAAAAAGTATCATCGTAGCAGAGGCCAGCACAGGAGCTGGCTGCGGTTGGGGGTCAGGTGTGGGAGAGCATCATCAAGGGCTGAAGCTATAGGAGAAGCTTGCTAGGATCTTTTGAGCTTTCAATAATTGACCAGCTAAGAGGTAAGGTCCTGCCTCAGGTGTTTTATGCTTTAAAGATTCCCGTCAGCTTGTTGGCTTTCTTAGTCTGACACCAGGAATGGTCGGAGCGGAGGGGGAAGCGTGTGCGACCCCGATGTTGCAGATGAAGCTGTGATCCATCATTTTTAAATGGATCTTTTGCAAAGGGGGATGCAGCCCTGAAGAAGGAGCGTTTAATCCTCCCGGGTTGGCTGCTGTGCTTTGGGTGAAGCCTGGGCACTCGCAGCCTCCCTCCGTGCATTATGGTGAGCCCTTGGGCAACGGAGATGATGGGGCAGGGGGATCTGTTGGTATCTTCACCAGGTCCCGCTAGAGCAAAATGCTTTAGGGATGGTGTAAAACTCAGTGTAAACCTCTCCCTTTGCTATGAAGTGCCATGCCGAAGGGCTGGTTCATAAACATATTTGTGCCAAAATAACTCATCTGCAGTGGAGATCAGCCGTTCTGGGATGTGTTGCTGGGATAAAGACCCCGTTCGAGCTGAGTTTGAGGCGGTTAAAAAAATATTTGTGTTCCTGGCTGAGATGAGGGTTGTGTTACGCTCAGCAGGTGTTGGGGTAGTGAGACCTCCTGATCCTGGAAATGCTCAGCGTTAAAAAGCAGAGGGGGAAGATGGGAAGCAAGGGCTGTCAGGGGATAAAAGGATTTGGGATGGTCACCCCCAGGGTGATGCCTGAGCAGGAGAAAGCCCTGAGCTCCTGCATCCTTTGTGGGCACCTTGTCTGATGCCGTGCATCCCGGGCTGCTGGGAACTGGTGCGTGGCTGCTGATGCTCCCAGTTTGAGCCGTCCTGCAGCTGGCATAGCCAGGAGGCAACGGTGGGGCCGGGATGCTCAAACCCAATCTGCTCACAGCAAGGCCCATGAAACTCCCCTGGTGCTGCCGGGAGGTGCCACACCACACCGACGCCTGCCTTCCCCTGCCCACAGCCGCTCCGGAGGCTTGGCAAGCTTCACTTCCTTTCGGGAATGCCTCCTCCGGGCACAAGCACAGCTCGGTGTGAGGCTTCGGAGCAAAATTGCTTTCAAAAGCCATGAGAGACTACTTCCCCGACCCCAAATAAAACCGCTATTAACCTGATGGCTTCCTGGGCTGAGCGGGGAAGGGGCATTTTTGTAGAAAACCCTGGTGCCGCTGTGATTTAATTCATAATTTTCCCCGTGCTAGAGGTAGCACAGATTTTTTCCCACTTGAGGGGAAATTCCCAGGAGTTAGGCTGCTGTTTGCTTCCACGATGTGGCTTTTTGAGGCACGCAGCTCTCGGGGCAGCAGAAATCATCCGTATTTGGGCTGCGGTTGTAAATCAGCTGGAACTCGCCGTATGGGCTGGCAGACCTGCCCGCACAGGTTTCCTTTTGTCGGAGCCCAAAATACACCACACCACACCTCAGTTTCCTCCTTGGGGGGGACGAGGGATGCTGGGGGAGGAGATTGCACAAGTGGAATAAACTATTAGCTATTTGAACACTAGGATGATAAATTACCCTCGGCCTCTTGCAAAGCAGATGGGATTTGTGACGTTAACAGTTGGAGCAAAGGTTATTTTAATAAGGCTCTCCATTTCTTTTATGAAGAAAGGATGATCCTATTTTTTTCTTAACTATTCTATTCTAATAATTCTGGGTTTTTTTAGAGCAGAGGCTGTTTCAGCTGAGCAAGGGACATCACATGTTTGAAAACAATTCCATAGTGTGAAACTGTAGGATTTGGAGGTGCTGGGTTCCCTCTCGATCAATCCCATATGTCTTCTCTGCAGCCCACGTGGTGGGTTGAGGGGCTGCTTTGTTTTGTTTTAAAGGTTGTGAAATGCTTCTGACGCTTCACAGTTTGGCTTTGCTCTTGCTAATCTTATCTGTCCCATCCCCTGTAATGTCTATGAAAATCTCCCTGACGGATGGAGAGCATCGGTGGAATGCTGGTTAATCATTGTGGTTGGGGCTCAGCAGTTTCTCTGTGTCCGGAGCTGAGAAAAACGAACGGAGATAACCGAGATATGGGGAAAATGAGGAACGGTGTCTTGTTTTTTCCTTCCTCAGCCCTTCTGGCTGTCCACAGCTAAATTCCGTGTTATTTTTGGTGAGGTTCAAGTCTTGCAAAGGTAGACTTGATGCAGAGCAATGGGGTCCTTGTCCAGATCTGGGAGCAGCATCTCATCTCTGTTTATGGCAGTTTTGTCCCCTCTTGAAATCGCTTGAACGGGGACAAAGCACCCCGCAAAGCAACTCAACCACTGACTCACGATCTGTTTGTCTCGGCTCCCTCCTGTGATCCCTAAGGACCCACAGATCAGAGAGGACAAATCCCACCCCAAGCCCACCTGTCCCCATCACACTGCCCACTCTGGTCTGCCCTACATACAATCGCGTCTCTGCATTGAGGCAGGGGAGACAACTTTTTCTTTCCATCCCCAGTTTGGTGCCGGTTGTATATTATTCTTCCATAGCCTGGTAATGTAGATTCCTGATACCACTGGATTCATTACTTGCTAAGGACTCCCCCTTTGGTGGTGGGGCTCTTGACTGAATGCAGAGGAGGTGCTTTTACATCCATTATTAGAAATCATTAAAACAGAAAGGAATTCATAGAGAATTTTTTTCCACCCCCTCATTCCCTGCATTTAATTCTGATTTTCCCCAGTGAGCACAGAGATGGAGCAAAAAGTGTTCAGGTGCCTGCAGGGTGGTTTTAGCTCCTGTTCAGGTCCTCAGTGTCTCTTTACATTGAGCCATAAGGGCTAAAGCCACCATCGCAGTGGCTGAGTTTCCCCCCATCCTGATGTTTGCATGCACTGGTGGGGGAAATAGGGTGAGGAGAAGGAGACGACTGGGTCACACATCCCCTTCTTTACACATCCCCTGTTTTTCTGGACAGGCTGGATCGATGGGCCGAGGCCAGTTGTATGAGGTTCAACAAGGCCAAATGCTGGGTCCTGCACTTGGGTCACAACAACCCCATGCAACGCTCCAGGCTTGGGGAAGAGTGGCTGGAGAGCTGCCCGGCAGAAAAGGACCTGGGGGTGCTGGTTGACNACGGTTGGACTAGATGATCTCAGAGGTCGTTTCCAACTTTATGCTTCTATGGTTCTATATCCTGTTGGATAATTGGGGATGGCTCTGCTGTCCAAGCAGCTTTGCACTTCCCACTGATAAAACCATCAGTGTGAAGTGAAGGGTCATAACTCATCACCAAAAAGCAATTTGTGCCATGGCTCCTGATGGAGGGCTCCATGAAGTCAAGCTGAATTTAGAAGAGCCAAGGGACTAATTATCATCCTGCTGGCACTGACACCTAGAATATCTCCACTGAACTCCCCCAAACCCATCTAAGCAAATGCAAGATCAAACCTAAACAGCAGATACGTCTTGGATTCTCATTAGCTCTCCTCTCCCTAAATCCAAGAAGCCACTAACACTGAGTATAAAACCAGGACCCGTATTTGCAAAGCATATCCCAGACCAGCAAACAACAAAAAATAACAGAGGGGTCAGAAAGCCCTGTTCCCATTTACACCAAAACTCCTTCATGAGGAAGCACTAATTGGTGTCACAAGCTTTATAGAGGGGGTAAACACAGCTCTTTGCTGCATGCCTGCAGGGACCCCGTCTGCAGGGAAGAGCCGGTCTGAAGCAGGCAGAGCAAAAGCCTGGATGACCTTTACTTTCAATGGATTCACACACACACAAAAAAATAAAAAATAAAAGAGTAACCTTGTCAGCAGCAGTTTTTTTTATCATGTGAGGGGTGCGTGCTTGCGAGTGAAGGGATTAGTAGTCTCTGGTTGTAGGCTGGTTTGAACCAGCGTTGCTGTCTGCTCACATTGGCGCGTGGGATCGGGAGACCGGGCTGCGATTGCAGCTGTGGCACCATTTGGACTCAGCCTGGGAGAGTCCACACTGGAAAACTGTAGCCGTTACTAGTGTTGCACTTTAGTTGATAATTATTTTCATTTTACAGCTTAATTAATGGGGGGGACGGGCAGGGGGAAGGTCTCTGAAGCAGTTTTGTTGTTGGAGAAGCAACTCGGGAGCATCCCGGTGCTCCGGAGCCGCCATCCCAGCTGCCTCTCAGAGCCTCCCAGTATTTAAAGAGAGAAAGAGCCAGCTATCTTTTTTTTTTTTTTTTTTTAAATTATTTGCAGCCTGAAGGATTTATGCTTCTATCATATCCTATGCAGCCTGCTTCGCTTTCCAATAGCATTCCCTTTCCCTTGCCCCCAATTAGTGATTGCAGCCAAGTGGGCCTTGCTATAAAAACTTTGCTTTTTGTTCACTTGGCTGATGCAAGACACAGAAGACAATCCCCAAATTTTCCTCCTGACGAAATATTGTTGCTACTCCAGATCCTCTGTTCTTTGCTGGAACAGCAACTCTGTTTGGTATAGGTGGACTATAGCCCTTCCTTTTTGCTTCTTTCCTTTAAAGATTGCTCTATTTGCTGTTACTCCCGAATTAATCCAGCAGCACATTAGGAAGAAATGTGGAAATTACCAGGATCTGTCCACCATGCCTTACACATGCAGGGATTCATGTCATACCTGATCTGCTCTGATAGTGGGCTGCTGTTGAAAAGGCAGGTCCTGTTTTTCCCATTCCTGTGGCAGAGCTGGTAACCCTGCGGCTGGGCAGCCCGATTCCCTGGAACACTGGCCCACCAAAGGGGGAGAAGGAGGGTTAGGGGGGTTTTGTTGGAGGAGTGAGCTGAACTGATTCATGCTGGGTGCACCTGGTTGCTGGGTGGGACTCAGGTTTGGAGGATGCAGCCAGGGGTGGGGTGGGGTGGGAAGCAGCAGCCCAAGGAGAGCAGGCACCCCACTCCACCATCGTCAAGAAAGAGATGGGGCATCTCCAAGAACGGGTCTGGTCTTAACTTCATCCCCTTCTGGAGCAATTTCTTTCTCTTCACACCACCATAGAGACAAGCTGGGGTTTCTGCACTTCTTTACGTATGTCCCTAAAGCTTCATTGGGTGACTTTGGGTCTTCAGCCCAGCTGCATTTCAGCTGATGTTTTGCCAAATGAGAGGTTCAGGGAGGCCGAGAGGCACAACATGAACGGGGGCAGGGGCATTGCTTGACTCCATCAAACGACGAACTTCCAAACACCTCCCCCTTGTATTATTTTTTTAATTAGTCCTTGATTTTTGGCTATAGGGATTTCCAGCTTGGTGGTTGCCGAGGCAACCGGAGGTAGCCTAGGTAGCATCCTCTTCGTCTCCGCATTCCCAAGGCGGGGACCAGTCCCCAAGCAATGGGCTTCCATCCAGGGTGGGATGTGTTAGCACATTTCCCTTGGGTGGGAACGAGGTGGCAAAGTCTCAGCTGCGGATCGGGGAAGACTAGTGAGGAAAGTCTTTAAAGAAGAGGAGAGGGAGGAAATCAAGTGCAGGGAGAAGAGTGAATTTGCAACACCACCATAACAGGGCTTTCCTCTCTCCCACCCTCCCCAACCATCAGCTGAGACCAGGGTTTCCTCCGCAGTTTAGTTTTAAAATCAGACTTTAATGGTTTTTTTTGGCAGGGAAATCTCAAAGTGAGGTTTCCACCCACGTCCTGGTGCAGGGGATGAGCAGAGCAGGGAGGAGGCATCGGGGCATCTGCAGGCTGAGGCAGAGGTGTGGGATGTGGGCAGAAGGCTAGCACGCTGCTAGGAGCTCGGTCCAACCTTGGCTCTGTTACCCACCACTGGGTCTCCTTGCGGTTGTCTCAGGATATTTGCCATGCAGAAAGGACGAGCAAGATACAAAGACCAGAGCCCTGCAGCCACTCTGGCCACCTGAAAACTGGGGGATGGTGCTGCACTCCCAGCAGCTCCTGTTGAAATCAGTGGGTACGACCAGCCCCTCAGAGCTGACAGATGGCCAAAATTTATCCCTGGGATCTCTCCACAACACAACAGCCATAGAAATGAAGAGGTCATGGCTGAACCAGCCTCAGAGCAGACTGTTTTCTCCCGGTGGCCTTCCTCTCGCCATCACAGGTGGTGGGGCTGGTGGTTTCTGGCCCGTGGTGTTTCCTCCAGGTGAATCTCCCCAGTGCTGCAGAAGGATAGCTCATCTTCCTTTTACGAGGGGTTACCTTGGCTTCCTGCCTTCATCAACAGAGCAGCTCGTAGGCAGCAATCCAAAGGCAATTTGATGCGGTTTCAAATGCACACTGTACACAGATGAACTGTAAATGCCTGCGGCACGTTTCTTTCCCTGTTTCAAAGAGTGCTATTGATTGCTCCATGCGATGATGAAGCATGCCTGTACCTGACTAAGCTCTTTGCTGGCAATGCAGGAGTCTCTTTCTTGGACTGGAAGATGACCAGTACCTTTATTTCTCCTCTCTTTTATAAGAGCTATTGGCCAAGTGACTTGTTAGGCTACCAATGCTTCATGCTGCTCCATAAGGGAATCTTTAACTGGTAGTAATGGATTGCATCTCATCTGCAAAATAATTGCAGAGCCAGTAAGGGAGAATTTGGGGCAGTGCTGCAAGGAGGGAAGAGGTAATAGGTGCTGTGCAAATACCTAAGCTGAGCTTTGTGTGCCGCAGTTCAGCTGTGTACCGTTTCGTGCTTGCTGCTGGCTGCAGCTATGGATGTCGCAGTGGGACTCACTGTATCTGCCCACTTCTGGTGATCATTTTTGAGGCTGATCGGGAAGGGAATTCCCATGTCAAAAGGGGTTTGAGCAGCCGCATATCAAAGCCCAGTGCTGGCTTTGATTCTTCTCTCAGTTAAACTAGGGCTTTGGAGATTGCCCCCTTGCTTTTCTTCAGGTGGCCCAGCAGGAGCCTGTGAAGGTCTTACCAGTGCTCAGAAAGCTAAGGTTCACACTGATGTGTCTTTGGACCTGCTAGGATGTGATCCAGCTCTCACCGGAGCCAAGAGGATGCCATGAGGAACTGAGCTGGGCTTTCAAAGGAGAAGTTAGGAAGCGCTTTCCCTGCTGAGACATCAAGTGGGAATAGCCAGTGGGTGGGATTTGGGAAAAGAAATACCACTAGACTGAGCTGACACTAACACAGGTACTTCCCTGTACATGAGCCATTTAACATTTGGGGTTTTGCTTTTTGAGTTTCCAAATTGCTCCCCACTGCTGTAATTTCCCCTGGTAATAAAACATTTTGATGCATTCCAAATGCAGCTTCATGAAAAAAAAAGTAGTATTTCATTTAGGAGGGATTGTAGAAGGGACCAAGCTCTGGTCTGTCTGCGCAGGACCAGAGGGCATCAGCCTTGATGTCATTAGGAAAGGGGTATCTGGAAATGTGTCTGCAGAAAGGAGCGTTACCCGCTGCGTCCTGTCTGCACACATATGTGTTTTCTCAAGAAACAGTCGAATGGGCTGGGACTAGGGCTCATCTTACTGATTTTCTGTTGTTCCTATAGAATAATGGACCCTGGAGGATTGCGTGTTGGCCTTTAGCAATGCTTTGGTTGCAGGCCCTTTGGCCAGAGTCCCATTTTCTGCTCTCTATTTGCACAAGGTCTGGGAGTCACCACCAGACAAGTCATATCAGTGATCAGGACGATATTTTTGCAACGCTTTTTCCCCTTTGCACTTCTTTTGCACATTGGCAAGTAGTCCCTGGTCAGCCTCCCGAGAAGGAGAGCAGGGCCAAGAAGACCATGCTGAAAAGGGAGAGAAACTGCTGCCAAGGGGTGGGTGAGGGAAGATGAAGTGTGAACTTCTAGGAAATGGTCCTGGGAAGGTGCAAGGGCTGTGGGGAAGGCAACTCAGCCAGATCAAAGGGTGTGTGGGAAAGATGATACTGCAAGAAAGTTAATAAGTGCTTTTAACCAGCGGTGGGAAAGGTGAGAATAGGGACCAGGGGGGCTGAGGTGGGGATGGGAACACACATTTGAAGGGGATTTTTTTTTTTTTTTTTTTTTTTTTTTTTTATTTAATTCTTTGAGCGTAAATTTTTTTTTTTTTTTTTTTTTTGCTAAATGAGTGCTTGGCATGTAAGTCTCTGTTTATTGCCAGCAGCGTAGCCAAAGAGCAGTGCTTGCCTGGTTTGGGAGGTTTTTTTGCCAGCCTCCTGGAGAACTTGTTTGTAAGGCATGAGGAGCTGTCACCCATGACTGCAACGGGGACCAATGAGGACAGCCCTTGCTGCCTCTGCGGACCTGCAGAATGCTGGCATGCTCCAGTTTACCCTCTCCAGAGATGCAGAGCTAAAGCTTTTTTGGCTGGCTGTTGAAATCACACAGCTGCTGTTGCCCACAATTGTGCAGAGGAGCTGTTAGGATGCAATCTGAAGAGGTCCAGCAAAGCCGGTGAGGTGCCGATCAGCTCCCTTGCTATGACGATGAAGGGGCAGAAACGTCTTGGATGTAGGAGGGTCAAAAGCAGAGGGGTGGAGAGAGCTCCTTGCTTGCTGGCATTGTTAATCAGAGAGAATACTTAATGTAATTAGCAAAGACTCCCCAGAGGCTTTATATGAAACAAATTGGCTCTCTCTACTCAATGTCTGCGCGGGACTCTGGGCCCACCACGGCAGAGTCTGGATTAGATTGAGCAGTCCTTGGTTCTTCTGCTTCGGCAGGTGAGGAGCCAAGCGGCCGTTGCCTGCCCTGCCTGCCACCAATCCAAGGAGCGTTGGTTTAACTCTCTTTTTTAGCCAGTTGATATAAAGCAATGATCCTACTTCTACGTTTGCATCTGAAGTCTAAGCAAGGGAGACGTGCTGTCCATTTGGGCAGCTTTCTAGCTGTTCATCCTGGAGGATGTTCTGATGATGCCATTACATCCATCATCTATAAGAAATTTGTATGGAACTTTGGTTTTTGCTTCCCTGGTAAGGGTTTCGGACACCTAAGGCTCCCACTGGGCACACAGCCTACATGATTTCTCCAACCTGTCAATGCAAGGTCTTGAACTCGGCCGTCCCAAGTCTCGCATGGAAGCCCTGACATGAAGACCTCTGTGTGATAAATTTTGCCAGGCTGTAAAATTACTCAGGGTTTGAGTTGTCATTTAGCTTCTTGCATGGTCCAGTCAAAAGGATATATGTTGGATAGATCTTGCTTTAAGGCAGCCTACTGTTCTTACAGCTCATTTCCATTTGTGTCTTAACTTGGTTATATCTGCAAAGACTATTAACCCAATATTGTTTTCTCCATTAAGTTCCCAGTGGGGTTCACAACATGAGAGACAAAGTGTTTGGGACATCCATGCCATTTAAGGGTATACTTAGTCTATCCCTTTGGAAAGACAGAGGAGAAGACTGCACGTCTTCAGAGGAAGACTGTCACTACACATCTTTAGTAAAGTAATTTCTATGGTAACTAAATCTATTTTCTTATCATCTTGTTTTCCAGGTCAACAATGCTGTTCCTAGCCTGGTTCAATTTGCTGCTTTTCCTTCCTTGTTTTGGCACCACCAAAACCTGCTTCCCTGGCTGCCACTGCGAAGTGGAAAGCTTTGGTCTCTTTGACAGCTTTAGCTTGACCAAGGTGGACTGCAGTGGAATAGGCTCACACATTGTTCCTGTCCCAATCCCTCTGGATACCTCCTACTTGGATCTATCATCAAACAAACTGGAAACAATCAATGAATCAATGCTTACTGGCCCTGGATACACCACCTTGGTGAGCCTCGACCTGAGCTACAACAAAATTGCCAAGATTTCCTCCACAACCTTCTCCAGGCTTCGGTACCTGGAGTCCTTGGATCTGAGTCATAACTCTCTGGAAGTCCTTCCAGAGGACTGTTTCTCCAGTTCTCCTCTGGGTGACATAGATTTGAGCAATAACAAGCTTTTGGATATAGCTATGGACATTTTTGCTTCAAAAGGTCAAGGAAAACCCCTGAATGTGGATCTATCCAATAACATGCTCAGCACAATTATGAGGCACCGTGAAAAGAGCATCCCCAACATCCAGAACTTAAATCTTTCTGGAAACAGGCTAATGTCTGTGCCAAACCTTCAAGGGATTCCTCTCCGATACTTAAATCTTGATGGGAACCCTCTAGTCAAGATTGAGAAAGGGGACTTCAAGGGGCTGAAAGATTTGATTCATTTATCCCTCAGCAGCCTGTGTGGCTTTGGAGAGTTATCTCCTTATAGTTTCAAGGAACTACCAGCCCTCCAAGTTCTGGATTTATCCAGCAATCCTGACCTGAAGTCACTGACTGCTGAAGTTATCTTTGGTCTGAACTCCCTACAAGAGCTCAACCTCTCTGGGACAGGCGTGTCATCCTTGCCAAAGACTGTGCTGAAATACCTGCCTTCCATCAAAAGCATCACCTTGGGGAAGAACATACAGTGTCTTAAGACCATCAAAGAAGGACAGTACCACCGACAAATTGGGCTGACCAAAAAAGAGGTCCTCAGTTGCCACGATGGCCACGGGTCCGTAGCAGCAGCGCCTTACGTTTCGTGATGAAAGAAGGGATGGGGAAGGGAGGGCGGGGGGCTGTGGGATTTGTACAGGTGTCGGACTGAGATGGCTTGCAGTGTGCCTTTTGTAAAACTGTCAATAATTTATATATTTGTATATGCCAATACTTGATTGTTTGTGGATTTTATAAACTCTCAAATCCTGGCCCACATCGTCTGCAGGCTCCAGATTTTGCCCAGTGCATTGAGGTCCTGCATGCAGCCCGTTAGCTCAAGAGCAGTGATGCTGGACAGCGAGGACCAAGCAGCTCTGCAGGTCCTAGGGCAGGACAGCCGGTCTGGAGCAAACCTTCATGCCCCAGGCACGTTTGTAGGAGCAAAGCTATGCCTCTCCAGAGCACACACCAAAGCGTACTGACTCTGTAGCTGCTTGCTTACAAGCGCATGCATCATCCTTTTTTTAATTATTACTCCCCAAGAAGTGCCTTCTGGATGTTGCCTTCATTAGCAGCACCCTGTTCCCTGTCATGCACTTTCAGTCTTGAAGAAACATTTCCAGACAAACCTGAATACAGGGTGCTCCTAATGTGCTGCTTTTGACATGTTATTTGCATAGGTGTGCAATGAACATTGAGTCAGCTGAGAACTTTTCCCACAATTTTCTCCCTATTTTCCTATCTCGTTCCTTTTCGCATCACATTACTTCAGGCCCAACCTTGGCAACCTCCCGCCTTTCTAACCGTAGCGACCTATTGCTCAGAGGCGATGTGCAGCAGAGCAAGGGAAGCAGAGGGGTCTGCCAACAGCCGCATCGCACCCAGGAACCAGCCTCCAATGAAGCAAATTAACAGAGCTGCTCAGAGTAAAGAGATTATGTAGCCTAGCTTACCAAAAAAAAAAAAAATTTAAAAAAAAAAAAATCCCTCCTCCCTTTCTGGGGAAGCTTGGAAGAAAACCTTGACAGGGATTCTTGTCTTGACGACCTTATCAAACCAAGATGCAGACCCAGAGGATGTGAGAGTAAGCTGTTTCCTTGCTGACGTCCCCCATCTGAACGCAACATCTGTGGCTCAGCTGGGCTTGTGTGAGGCAATTTCCAGTGCCGAAACACTCTCCAGAATGTGCCAAGGGAAGAATTAACACTGATGCCTGTGACCCTGGAGTGCTTTGGCTATCAGGGGAAAGATCTTGGGGTTTTTTTTTCCAGAGTTGTGGCTTTTCTTTCTCTCACAAAGCTCCTTGGCTGCCAAACGAAATCTGATAAAATGCCTGGTCCTCAGAGATTTACTCATTTTTTCCTCCATTGCTGAAATGCTGGCAAAGCAAAGGGGAGTCCCTCTCGTCCTCCTTCTTCTCCAGGCTAGGAGAAAGCAGGGGAAGGCAGCACAGCTTGCTTCAATGCCGTCTGCGAAGCCTTCAACCTGCTTGTTAGAGCTCCTGTTGTGGAGGTGTCTGCTGAGGTCTGGGCCACACCTGGCACACTCTGTCCTGGGGATGGGAAGGGATGCTGTGGATGGAGGTCCTGCTCGGGTTGGTATGCAGCTTGGTCTCTAAACCCAACCTTGCATCAGGACAACCTTCAATGTCTGAAGCTGGTTTAGGGAGTTCCATGCAAAGGTGATGCAGATGTAAACCCATTCCACAACCCTCCTTGGGAGTGCTGGGAGAAGCTCAGGCTTTGTCTTCACACCCCAAAAAGGACTTTGCAAATGGAAACCCTATTGCCCAAAGCAGCTGTCTCCAGGGCTGGTTGAAACCCGCTGAGCACAAAAAAGCCAGAGTCAACACCTCACTTTGGATACTGAAATCCCTCCCCCGCGTCTTCATCCATCCCCTTATCAATGATTCATTTGTGGACCTTGGGGTGGGATTTTACTGCTTTCTTTCAGTGCTGGGGGTTTTCCCTCTCTGCTGAGCCTTTGCCAATGCTCAACCAGCCTTCACAATCACAAGAAACATTGATTTTTCTTAAAAAGGCAACGGGACTGCCTACAGGCAGGGATCTGGAGGGGAACAGCAACGAACTGCAGTGCAAGATGGGGGCAGTTTGGGAGGAAGGAGGTGGTTTGTAGTGGATCTTGCCTTTTTAAGAGAATTCTTTTCTGCTGGCAGAAAATGTAATTTTTAAAAAAGTTGTTTAATTTTATAAGTCTCTAGGTAGATGAAATGGTTCGGGGATCACACACTGTTGAAGTTACTGTCTTTGCGCCACTGTGGTAAATTTAAAACCCAGTGTGACAATCCAGTTGAAGACTGCAAGATTTCCTTGTGTAATCTCACACTAGCTGCTAGCTAAATAAGTCTTAGCAAAAGCTGGCAAATACCGTTGCTGTGTTAGTTTGTTTTTTTAAAGAACCTCTGCAGCATTGTAAGGCTTTGTGATTACTCACAATATAATAAAGTGATTTGGAGGAGAATAAACCCAGATCCCCTGGATTTATTGCCTTAGTGCTGTGAGGGCGGCAGCTGTCGCTGGGTCTGAAGTGCAACACGGCTTCTCTCCGTGCTCTGCTCAGCCCCACCAGCCTCATGAGTGTTGCATCTCCAAACCTGGGGCAGGATTTGTCCCGCTGTGTTTGGCTCGCTGGGCTCCTCACTGGCAGAAAGGCTTGAGAGCTTCGCTGGCTGACTCAAAGGAAATTATGGACATGTGGCAGTGAAGCAGCACAAGAGTATCTGGAGCAAATTTCCTGCTCCAGGATCTGCTCCAAAGCTTGTCAGAGATGGTGGGGATCTCTTCATGGATTTGGCCAATCTGGGACACGGTCTGCTAGGGTTGAAAGGCTGGATTTGCAGAGTGGGTGATGCAGGGAGGGCCCACGAGCTGTTTCACAAGACTATGGGGGTGGGAGGAAGCAAACGGGTGCAGGAGCGATGCCACGGCACGGAAAGCTGCATGCTGCCCGACTGCAGAGCTTTTGCCAGTGCGATACAGGTGGTTCAGCTTCGGCACCGCTCTCCGAGGAGCAGGGGCTGCTACATGGAGGGCTAAGAGCATGCAGAGCCATTGCAACTAAAAAGTAACTAGAAACATCTCAGGAGGGCTTTGCCTGCTCTTAAATAGCAAATTTAATTCTAAGCACTTCTCGATGCTGTGTATAAAAGTGATGCAAGCAGACACCCAGTGAGGAAACCGCCCCCAGGAAGCTGCAGCATTCCCGGTCCTCTCAAGCCTCAAGGAACAACTGCATCTTCCACCTTCCATCCAGGCAGGCAGAGCTGCAGGCTGCCTGGAAGAGGCTGTTGGCTCTCCGTCTGCATCCCAAAACTGCCCTGTTCTCCAGGATGTCATGCAAGGTACAGTCAGACTATCACCTGGGGGTGGACATCTCCAGGAGAGGCCAGATCCTGCTCCCAGCACTGTTATGGACTGCAGGGGAAAAGCCATCACCAACCCTTGGAGATGACTGCTGCTCTGGTGTCCACCATTGCATGCTGTGACCATTAGGCCATACCACCATGCTCCTTCTAGAGGGGATCCCTCCTGCCCTGGAACAACAGGCTCAATTGGAGTGGTGGAGAGTGATCTGCTGTCCCAGTCTGCCAGGGGATGGACACTGTCCAGAAAGCAACAGGTCAGAAGCTGGCTTCTCCCCCTTCCAGGTGAATGCCCCACTTATATGATGCTCCAGCGCTGTGCTAGACCTTGTCCTTTGCCCCCTTGCCTGAACTTCTTCTCATTTTGCTGTTTATTTATTTTTTGCTCTTACTTACATCGCCTTTCCAAAGGCCTGTGCATGGGAAGAAGCATGCAAGCCTCCCTCAGCAGCGTGAGCCCCCGCGTCACCCACGCATGTGTCCCTCTCCACCACAGGACCCAGAGGCACGAAACATAGCACTGATGCCCCCACAGAGGAGGAAAAGGCACGCAGTGGCTTCAGGCTTGGAAAATTTGAGGTGGCCCTCATGCCGGCTTCCTGACGCTGCTGTCAGCTGGATAACACAGCGTGACGGACTCAACCCTGGTGTCAGACATCACCCGAGCCACCCGTGCCAGGAAAGCCGGCCAGGCTGGTTAGCTGTAAGCTCTGGCTGTCTCCAGGACTAGCTCAGCTCTGTGGCTGGATACATTTGCCCTGGCGAGCAAGATGGGCGTTTTAATTAGAGACTGAATATTTTTAGAAGCAGGAAAACCTCAGTGGAGGCTGGGCAACAAGGGTAGGCTGGGTTAGGGAGGGGGAAGAAGTGACTGAGCTGGCGTTTGCTTGCAGCACTCTGTCTCCTGGAGGGTTATCAGCACCTCACCCCGCTTTCCAGCATCTTGGAAAAGACACTGGAGGATTGCTTCCCGCTGTCCGCCTCATGCCCAGGGCAGCATAAGACAACCTTCTTCTCTTTATCTGAAAAGATGCACCTCTTGGTACTCAAAAGCTCCCATTTTCTTCTCGGTGGTCTGTTGGGGCTGTTTCTCCTGGCTGTCAGCTGCCAGCCTACAGAAGTCCCTCGCTGACTGATTATGTGACTGACTTCATAGCAGCAGTAGGTGCCCTCCCTTTTAAAAATAGCTGCTCCTCTGTACATTTTCCATTTTGCAGGAGGTTTTTATTTCCAGCACGTTTGTTCCACACACCCTGGCTTGGTCAGGCTGGAAAGCATGGATGCACTCTTGCCGTGCCAGAAAATAGTGCTGCATGGCTGGGCATAATCTTTCTGGCTGCCCTGGGATCTGCCTCCTGGGAAAGCTTTGGGGCAGCGAAACCCTCTGTGCCATGCACGTTTCTAGAGGCAGCGCCGCAGCATTATTCCTGCCCCATCGCCCCTGAGATGTCCCCTTCCCTCCCTTTTTGAGTAGACGAGCAGACCTGGGAACCCGATTAAAAGGAGGAAAATTGGAGCTGAAACTAGGCCATCAGATAAATCCTTTCCTGTAATAAGCGGGGAGTCGGAGCACCGGCCCTTAATCACAGTCTTTGTCTCCTAGCATTTGTATGCCTGTGTGCACACATCCCTCAGCGCCAGAACAAACCCGCTCTCCTGCCCCATCCCCGCCCCTGCACTGCCTTTCTTTAATGGCATTAAAATAAAAGTGGTTCATTCTGCCACGGAGGAGCACCCCAGAGAAAGCAGCAGCCTGCTGTGCCGGGCGCTGTGTGTCCTTCAAAAAACCCCTGCCAGCTGCAAGGGGGTTTGGGCAGAGGGATGTCCTGCCACCCTGCCCAGCTCCATCCCCTCCAGTGGTCCAACCTCCACTCCGGGTGCACCCCAGGGGGATGAAAGCAGCCGGAATAAACCCCAAAGCTTTGCCCCTGGGAACTTTCCCGCCACCGTGGTGATGTCCTTTAATCCCTGCCGCTGCCTGCCTGGACCTCTGCGCCACGTGCTCCCCTCCTCTTCCTCGTTAGCGGTGGATGTGTGTCACAGGGCTTGCTGGTAATTGACTGGGGCCGTGCTGGGAATTTGAACCTACATTTCAAAGAGATCGTTAACCTCCTTTTCCTTCTCTTTGAACTGCTTCGCTTTATTGTAGGTTAAAGGAAACACATGGCTTCTTCCTCCCAGAGCCCCTTTTGAGGGGAGCCCAGCACATTACGGCCGAAGATTTTTTACCCGCGATGATGTTGGTGGCGGCATGCTGCTAAGCGATGCGTGATGATGCGTTTTGGTGGGATCGAGCTGCCCCTTGATTTCAGAGGGGATTGTAAAGGAATGGTCCAGAGATCATAGAACAGAATCATGGAATTGTAAAGGTTGGAAAAGACCTCTGAGATCATCTAGTCCAACCGTGATTGGCAGAGGCACGTAACATCGCTGTTCCTGCGGGACATGAAGGGGGTCTCAGCCAACAGAGGACCAGGAAAGGGCCACAGGTTATGGGTTGCTGACCCAGAAACTAGGTTCAAGACCCTCTACCATGCTGCAGTGGCTCTGCAAATACTGTTTGCTGGGTTTCAGCAGCCCCAGGAAAGCAGTGGTAGGTCCTTTGTGCATGGAGAACATCCCCCAGACACAGCCTGCCGTCCACGGGCAACCAATTTAGGCAGGCAAAAGCTCTGTCTGGAATTGCTTCAGCTTCCCCCTTCCTGAAGCTTAAAATCAGAGCTATAAAGTGTGCTTTGTGCCAGCATCGCAAGAACAGTGGAAGCACGACAGTTGGCAGGGACCCCATCTTAGAGTCATCAAGGGGGTATTGAAATTACGGTAACAGCCCCAGCAGCCTGATGGAAATGAGGTGGTAATTCCTTCATTTTCTCTCTTCAAGTCACAGCAGAAGAGAAGGGCCCCAGGATAACCCTTGTGTCAGGACATGTCCCCATTTCACTGCCACAGATCCCTGCGTTATCTGCTGCAGAAGAAAAGCTGGTTGCCCTGTCTGAAGCAGCAGTTTCACATGGCAGAGCAGAGCTATGCAGTTTCCAGCAGAGCTCTGGAGCCAGCCAAGCACCATTAGCCTAGTTTTTCATCCAAGCAAGGAAGTCCTGGCTCCTGGCAGGCTTATTAGCTTTGGCACCAAGCTCAGCTGACACCTGGCCAAGGCATTCTGGCTACAGCTGGACCTGCCTGGCTTCTGTCCCACCAGCTTGGGTCTCTTCTCATCACACTTCCCTACCCTCTTGGTTCAGCATGGACAGAGCAAGATTGTGCGCCTGCCCAACTGAGCAATGGGCACAGCTACAGACTTGGGAGTTAAAGGGCCTGTTCAAACTCCAAACCTCTTCATATATCCAAAGATAGATTCAAACACTTCCTTGCAAAGCACTTGATTGTCCAAGAACAGAGCTTTCTCTTCCGTCTGACAAAGGTGGTGCTGGGCAGCTGGGCACAAGCAGAGATGAGCAATTTGTTGCATTTGCTTTTAGTGCTTATCTTCCCTCCTTCAAACTCAGGATACGTTTGAAAGCCTAGAAGAAAACTACATGGCTCTTCCCAGGATTAAACTAATCTCATAAGCAGTTGGAAGAGAGGACAAAATCCCAGAAGCTGACAGGCTCTGGAGATCCAGTACATGGTAGATCTTCCCTAACGGTCACAAAAATCTACACTCTATTTCTTAACCCCCTTCATGATTGCTAGGGGGAGAGGAAGACAGCCTGCACCCATGGCAGTCCTGCTGCACACCCACCTCTCTTCTCTCCTGGCTTCTTCCACCGGAGTAGTCCTGGGCAGAATTACCCTTGGGGTGGCAGAAAGGATTGTCTCTGCTCTGGAAGCCCAAAGCAAGGTATCACATTGCTGTCCCTGTCACAGCGACTGCCCCATTGCTGTCTCCATCAGAGCCAGCACCTTGCTGGGCAGAGACTCTTTCCAGGGCTGGTTCCACCACACAGCAAATATCCCCAGAGGAGATATATCCCCTGTTGCTCACACCCTCGACTCTGTTCACATGCATACAAAGCGTGAAGGCCATAAAACGCTCCCACACATGGGAAAGTTTGCTTCCAGCATGGGAGCTCTGGGCAGCGGGGATGCTAAGGGCTAACAGCATACCGCAAGCTGTTTGGTGCAACTGCATTGCTCTGTTATAGATAAAGCCCAGAATCTCGGCTCAAGTCCTAGAACCAGAGGCCTCAATGGCCAGCTCACCCATAGCATCAGCTTGGCATCAGCCAGATTTACACCTGCTGGCAGGAGCGTGTCTCTACTGCTCTTGCAGACCTGCAGCAACGGAGATGCAGTATCCTCTCTAAAGAAACAAATTTCAGCCTTTATTTTGCCCTTCTCATCATAGAATTGTAGAGTCATGGAATGATTTGGGTTGGAAGGGACCTTTGAAGATCATCAAGTCCAACCCCCTGGCCATGGGCAGGGACACGTTGCTCAAAGCCTCATCCAACCTGAGCATGAACACTTCCAGTGATGGGGCATCCACAATTTCCCTGGGCAACCTGTTCCAGTGTCTCACCACTCTTATCATAAAAAATTGCTTCCCTATGTCTAATCTAAACCTACTCCCCAGCCTCTAAAGCGAATCTTCCCTAGCTGCAGCTTGAGCAGGTGACTCCTTGTCCTTACCCCCACAGACACGGTGACGAGGTCATGAAATTAATGACTGACAGGCAACGACGCTGCCTATCAGCTATGCTTGAACCGCAGAGCCCCTGCTGAAGGTTGGTTCCCTCGTTAACCACCTTCCAGCACCAGGCACAGCCTGGGACGCAGCAGATAGCATTTTTATCAGTTTTGCAAGACATTAACTGCAGGACCTGCTCTTCTCCCAGGCAGCTGCTACGCGCTGCAGGTTAAACAGGGAGCAGACAGCATGCAGAGAAAACAAAGGGGATGCTCTGTTGGGAGGAGATAAGGACAGAAATTGCCCCATAACGGTGACCTCGGCCAGAATTACCCCATTGCTAGATAAATAGTGCTGGCAAGAGGCAAAACTTCTGCTAGCCCCAGTCAGGATCTCTTTGGACTGGGACAGGCAGAAGTGAGGCTCGGAAGGGACTTGGGATCTGGTTAGGGTGGCAGCCTGCGGATCGATCCTCTTTACAGCCACTGCAGCCAAGTGGTGCTGCCAACATACCGAACTGCCAAGGGGGGATGTCAGGGCGATAGGGGTTATTGCTGTCTGTTCCAAAGTTGCATGTATTCACGGGGGAAAAGAACTGATTAGATACCACTTCTTTCTGTAAATATTGATACCTCTCTGGCCTTGACGTAACTTTGTCAGGAAGACACGCCACTGCACCTCCTCATGGTGGTGGGTACAAACTCTCCTGCCAGGAGGAGGGTCCAGTGTTAGCATCATCAAGCATGCAAGTCATTGCAAAATACAAAGCACAGCAAGTCTCTGGCCATTCCCAAAGCAAAAGCCTGGAGATCTAGTGTACGTGCCGCAGATCACTTTGTCAGGCAGTGCCTGCAAATTCCCTGTGACACCTGTATTGACGTGAGTCAGCTAGATTGCCAGAGAAGTAGCACAGCCACCAAACTCATCCATACAAAGAAATGGCACTTCACCAGAGAAGAAGGCATCCGTCAGTGATAAAGGCAATGGCACTGGGAAGTGAAGGGGACCACCCGCACTCTTTCTGCCCTGATGACAGGCAAAAACCCTTTCCTTCTGATGTACCTTGTCCAGGAGGACTGATTTTGTTGGGAACAGAGACTGGATTGTAACTGAGATTCAGCCCTTGGCTCAGGTTAACCTCTTTCTGGCAGAAAAGTTTAGGTGAGCATGGGTGTGATTTCCTTTAAAACTAGGTTAGATGTTCAGCTCATTTGATAGGTCTTTGATGGGGCATGACATTCTGGCTCGGGCTCTGAAAGCTCCAGGCCTGAGGTTCAGAGGCATCTTTGTAAAAATTTCGTACATACAGAAAGAACACAAGGTCAGGACTAGGCTGATGAGTAGATGTGCTCAGCAGGATCACAGCCAGTGACACAGAAATCCCTGACAGAATTCTCTAGTCCCTGTTTGGAAGAAGGCACCATGATGAGGTGGATGGAGCAGAAAGCTAAATATCTGCAGCAGCGGAGAATTATGTGCTGTAATGACATCTTTCAAACCCATAGGCCTGAATAACTCATTGCCAGGAGCCATCAAGAAATGACCCAAAGAGCCAGTAACATTAAATCTAACAAGTCTTGGGGAACCTCAGGGAAGAGAAACAGGCTGGCACAGGACATGGGTCATGGCAATGTGGGGAGAGGAGAAGGGGACAACCAGAAGGGTGAGCACCATCAGTTCTTAGCAAAACAATAGAGCAGTTAATTGGGGATTTCATCAACGAACTTGTAACCTGGACAAATGCACATATGCCTATAAACACAGTCAGATGGCAGAGCAGAAAACCTTCATCAGCATTCATCACGTTTCAGCCTCTGAGCCTCTGCTGATAAAGGCAGCTGTGACGGTTTAATACATCGCAGTTCCTCCAAGGCATTCTGCTTTTTTTCCTTCTAAACTGCATTAGATGAGATTAACAAAACATGCATTAAACAGTGTCAGAACTGGCCCCCTGACAGATCTTGAAACGTGGCTGTAAAGGGATGGGGTTATAACCCTTTTCTTACCAGAGCTGGCTTAATGTGGACAGCAGTGGAGAAGCAGATGGAAGCAGGTCCAGGCATGGAAGATTAAAGGGCTCAAAGCCCAGAGGCGGGCTCAGGAGGATGGGCTGGGGAGGAGGCACTAGAAGGAGGTGCAGAAGGACTTTAAGGGGACTGAGAAGTGGTTGGGGTTTGTGGAAGCAGTTCAAAGATCCATGGGATGGGAAACGTACTGGGCTGATACCTAGGTGCATCCACAGGAGAGTCAATGAGGTGTCAACCTGGAGGGCAAATACACCATCAGAGGGTATTTCACCCCTAAAGGGTGAGAGACTGCTTTGAACTGCAGTGAGTAGGGGATGCGTAAGAGCCCAGAAGAAGGACACAAAGGTCTTGGGCATCCAGACTGAAGAAAGGCCCTGCAGAAATGACACCTTCTTGCCTTAGTGGTCAGTCGGGTAAGGCTGCTGGGAGGTGACGGGTCAGTTCTGCTGGCCACACACCAGAGGCAGGGGAAATAACAGAGGGCCAGGGTTTAGATGCACAACCTGTCAACATAAAGGTTTAGGAACGTGACCTTATTCATCAAAGAGAAGGCTGAGAGGGATCATTACATATGGTATTTACATAGGGGAAAGCTGTCCGGCAGCGAGGCAGAGAAGGCAAGATTCTTCAGTCATGCTGATAAGGGGGATAAGAAGACGTGATGGGTGGAAGATAGCACTAGATTAATTCAACCTTTGAAGTGGACACCAACTCACTGCTGTGAAGGTAATTAAATATTGGAACAGCTTATCAGGGAGGCTGTAGAGTCACCAGTCCTTCTTATGTTGAAAAAAAGATTAGGTATCTATGAAAGGTACCTAATCCAATTTCTGGGAAATATCTGTTTTCTGTATACAGACGGTCAGATAAGATGATCCTCATGGTGGCTTTTGACTGTGCAGTCTGTGAATTTAGGAAGTGTAAACTCCCCTGTGTAAGGCTCCATCTTCATCTGGTACATGACGTGTCAGGCAAATCAAGGGGAAATGCATAACACAGGCTGAGATCCCAGCTGAAGAGCTTGTGGCCAATGCCTGGAAGAGAGCTCAGAAATTCCTGGACCTTATCCCATTAGCCTACTGGAAGATAGATAAGCCTCCACATTTCTTCAAACCTCATATGAATCACAGAACTACTTAGAGGTTTTTGGTTTTGCTTGGTATTTATATTGCAACAGCAATAAAGAGATGCAGTCAGACTGTGCTAAATCGATAGGGTGGCAAGACGGCCTCTGCCCCAACGAAGTTTAAAATGTTACTGAGGACACGAGGCAAGCAAGAAAGGAGTCACCTGCCACTCAGCAGTGGCAGCCTGCAAACACAGTCCTCCAGCAATTCAATGAGATCATGCAACCCATTCCTCCGTGCCAGAAACAGGAGGAAGAAAAGCAGGCAAACCTTGGAAGAGCGGATAGAGTCGTTGTGATGGAGGAAGCACCAATGGGATGCGGCCAAAGCCAGGATCTATCCAAACAAGGCAAACTTCTGGATGGTGTCATCTCCAGGGATGAAGAGAACAGCCAAGAATGACCAAGAATAATGGAAGTCATCCAGCCATATGGAGAAGTGCCAAAATATGCCCGTCGGAGCAACTCTTGAAAGTGCCTGTTTCTCCCCACTGACTTTAAAGAGAGCCAGGGGTGATTGCCCCAGATGGAGACATTAACGCTTGAGACATCAGAAGTCAGGTGAGATGAACTCCAAAGAGCCAGAAGGAGGCCCAGACTGAAATGGTCACTGCAGCAAGATACTTCTTTAAGGCAAAGGGCGCTCTCTGACAGTTTCTCAGCTGTGAAAAAGGACTTTCAATATAATCTGTCTAGAATAATCTACAACTCATCTAATGAGAAAAGGGATTTTCAGAGGGACTGAGACTGCCTGTGAAACCAGACTGCTGTGTGGCCTCGCATGTTGGCTGGGGAGGATGCTCAAAAATCCCATTCCAGCTGTGTCAGAAATGAAGTATAACCAAAAGTCCAGGCTGGTGTTTTCCTTTTTTTTTTTTTTTTAAGTTCTTTTATGATGTATCTCAAAGGGGGCAAAAAAAGAAGAATAAGAAAAAGACAAAAAGGTAAAGATAAGACTTGTTAAATAATTGAGAATAAAAAGAAAATGTTTCATTATGGACAGAAAGAGATCACTGAGCATTAAGCCACAATGAAGTCATTTTAGTTGTTTTTTATTATTTGGTGGGGTTTTTTAATTATTTTTCTGAAACCCCCTTGGAAGACCCCTTTTGCTTCAAACAGAACTGATTTTTTTTTTTTTTTTATTTTCTTGATTTTGGTCACTGAACCACAAAATCCAATTTCAGTTCAGGTCTCTCAGAGAGCCCTGGGTATTGGTGATACGGAGGCGCCTGTTCACTACGCATCCCTGTGCAGGCAGGCGCAGAGAGAAGACGGAGAGATGGAGCAGTCCTAGTGAACACACCCGCACTTACACACTGCGGGAAGATGTTATATAATAATAATATACATATATATAATGATATATATATATAATAATAATATATAATAATATAATTACATATAATTATTTGTCCATGCAAGGACCGGGGCACGCAGGGTCTCCATCTCTCCTTCTTTCTCTGCTGTCTCAGTTCCCTGCTCCCAGTAGGAAGAGGATCCTTTTAAGACTCTCCTGGGTGATGCTGCATGGGTCCTGCCTCCCCTGGGCTGAATCTACTGCAAGGTGACCCTGCTGCCTACCGGGCCTGATCCAGCTCTGCAGTGACAGGGCAAAAGGGATCCTGTAAATGTTGAGGGGTGACCATGCCACATCGCTGGAGGCGGGCCTGGTGGGAGGGAGGGACAATAAAAACATGTAGAGGCCAGATCAGAAGTCCCCTCAGTGTCCCAGGACATGCCTGAGAAGAGAGTGAGCACAGGTGCTGTTTCCCAGAGTGATTTCCTCGACTCCAGCCACATCCCTGGATCCTCAAGAAGCTCCTAAGCTGGGCATGGTTTCTAGCAGCCCTCAGTGGATTTCTCTTTATGAACCTGACCGGTCTCCCTTCAAACCTGTGGACTTTCTCACACTGCCAAGCTTCTGCACCAAGGAATTACTCATTGCATGAAGAACCACTGTTTTATGAGAGAGAGAGAAGAAAGAAATAATGAAGAGGGAGAGGAGAGGAGAG
>VZTL01069758.1:29670-62029 GCA_013400535.1 Scopus umbretta
AGGGAAGGGAAGGGAAGGGAAGGGAAGGGAAGGGAAGGGAAGGGAAGGGAAGGATCCCTACCCTAGCCAAAAGCAATGCTGCTGTAACTCTCTCTCAGTCCAGGGCTTTCTGCCACAGCAGAGATGGAATTACAGTGCTGGAGGAAACTCAATGAAATAATGATTACCCTTTGGGTTTAATTAGCACAGAGCTGAGGCGGTGTTGAACAAGCATGTCTGTGCATCAAAACATTCCTCGCGGCACCAGGGAACTCAGACCCAAACCGCTTGGGCCTGCCAGGCGCAAACTGGGCCTGGAGGGAAGAGACCTGTCTGTTTGGTCCCTGCCTGTGGTGCCAAGCCAGGCTGGGGCATGTGCCCCAGCAAGGACACGGGGTTGGGGATGGTCCTTCAACCCTTAGAAGGGTCCATGGCTGGAAGACCATGGCTGATTCTCCAGGAGAACTTTGTCATGCTGTGCACTGCACGAACCTATCAAGGCAGACATCCCCTATCCCAAAAGACCAGGTGGTGATGGAGGAAAGATCACCCCAACATGGGGCTTCATGTCCTCTGTCTTACAAGGCACAACTCTCTCTCCCCAGGGAGAGAGACATTTCCTCCCCCGACCAAAAAGGCACCAGTTATTGACACTTCACAGTGAATTGGGATGAAGTAGGGAGGTATATGCTTGAGCCATGGGCAAACCAGCCCTGAGACATCCGACCTTCTCCAGCAGCCAGGTGGGGAAAGGGCAAAGGGGCTGGGAGAAAGCTCCAGACACGGACCAGGGCTGTGATGGAGGCTCAGGAGGCAATCGCAAACTCTGCCGCTTGTCTGAGGGTCCCTCTGTGTTTACAGAAAAACACAGAGGCAGAAAGCACGGAGCTAGGATTATGGTGTACCCATAACACCTCCCACAACACAAGGCAGCAGCAGGAATAAGTTCCTGCCTGTTCATTCCCCATGGACACCCTGCAAGGCCAGTCCTGTAATTATAAGGGCCAGTAATGGCAAGGTGTTGGAGGCGAGTAAATTAAGCCAGGCTTCATCTGCAGGCAGAAAAAAGATGTTTGGAGGAAATAGCAGGCCTTGGGTATCTAAGCTAGGCTGCTGAGACCAAGAAGAGAGATGCATTTCTTTTAATTTTAATTAAATCTTTTAATTTTAATTAAATCTTTCAATTTTAATTAACTCTTAATTTTAGAAGATTTCATGCTAATAGCTATACTTAGACCAACACCTTCTGCTCAGCCACAGTCAGGGAGCTTTTAGAAATTGCTTCTTTGATATCCATGGAACAGGAGCTCAAAACTGATGTGAAACCAGAACTTGACCACTTCTATCCTGATTTTCTGTCCAGTCCCTTTATGCTCCTCTTCTTTTTCAGAGTTACATTTATCCTGCATGTGACTGACTTTTATTCTTAGGTATTTGCAATGATTTGGGGGACGGCAGCAGTCTGTGAGCACCATCTCCTAAATCACGAAGCTCCACGCTCATTCTTCCATCACCTGGACTCATTTGTTACCAGCTTGGCAGGAAAATTGCTATACAAATTGCGGTGCTTAGCTGCATGTGCAGCTCTTGAGATCCTCACACCACGATCACAATGCCAAACAAAATCCACAGGACCCAGAAGCCGCTTCTTTATCCCTCTCCCTACAAGGATTTTCCTGGGATTACCCAGAAAAGAAATGAGTTGGTTCTTACAGCTGGTTAACAGAGGGCTTGCAGTAACAAGATGCACACTGTATTAGGTTTAAATGAATAATATTGTTGGCTACAGGGTCTGCTGAGTGCTGGCAGATCTCAGACGGCATGTAGCTGCGGTCTAAGGAAAAAGCATTAAAACTGGTTGAAAAAAAATACAGCTAATTGCACTGTCACAACATTAGCAATGTAGTTTCCAAACACTTGCAACAAAAGACTATTGTTACTTCTGGCAGCTCCCAGCATCACCACGCAGGGCTGAAATTTTCAAATTTTCCCATTTAATGGGGCTCTGCAGAGTGTTTTCCATAGCCTGGCCAAGCATGACTGTTCTGATGGCTTGAAATAGCCAGTGTCCAAGAGTGATTTGCTGTTTTGTGTTGCTAGGAAGACATGCAGCCTTACAAGTGGGAAGAGAGCCATGCAGCTCCAAGCAGCTTAAACGGGCCAAAATTATTGCCTTTTTGGTGGGTGGGAAACCAAGAGATTAAGGAACTCACGCCATCGTCCTCTCCCCTGCATGGCCAAGAGTTGAACCTGTATCTACTAAACCCTTCCCTGCACAGCTGGTTTTTGCCCTGTCCCACATGGTCTGTTAGCAGACTTGGTGCTGGAGCTGTTTCTCTAGGATCAGCCATGAGATGGATTTTTTTCCTTTAAAACAAATATCTGCCTGCTTTATTTTCCAGCTTGCCATGCTCTCCCTTCTGCAATAAATAGGATTCCACCCTGGAGAATGGAGGACCTCAGTGTGCCGCTCCTAATTAGAAAGGTGTTCAGGAGAAGAGGGAATAAATAACCTCCTCATAAATCATTTGCAATGAAAGGGGTGGGGAGGCTAATGATTTTAAATGGATACTTTGACAATTCCTTTAATGAGAAGGAGCAGGTAATTACCCTGACCTTGGAGATCGCATTATTCTCTTTGGGCCAGAGGAGAGAAATGATGAAGGACTGCTTAATGCTAGCTAAGCAAGGGGTGATGTTACAGAAGACTGACACAGTCAATAGCTAACCAGGGAACGGGGCTTTTGCTATGTTGTCTCCCTCCTTTCCTACCTCTTAGGTGTTTGTTCTTGTGACTGGTTTTCCTTGTCTTTTATTTTTTGGACAGGTTAGGGCCCTCGGATTTCATTACTCATTCCTTCTTGTGAAGGCAAATGCAATGGAGTAGAGATTGGGTTCTGAGTTGTCTTTGCATCCAGAATTTTATCCAAAAGCCAATGCACTTCAGTGAGACCTGCACAACCCAGAGCAACAGAAATTATGCCACCAAACCAAGCTGCTCCTAGAAAGCAGCCTTCCACCATCCAAAAAAAAGGAGGAAAACTGCATTTTCCCAATGGAGCAGAGTAGAGAAGCCCTCAAGGTTCACTTCTGAGCCTAATCCAGTACTAATCATGTAATCCCAGAGCTGTGTTACACTGAGCAGGAGTCTTTCTGATTTAAAGCCACTTACTATGAAACTCCGACTTCTTTGAGAAGACACCCTGCTATGACTACTGAGGGTCCGTATACTGTGAGAGAGCTGAGCACATTGGGACAAAAACAGGGACAGCTCAGGAGCCAGGAAAAGATAGAGGGGCAGGAGGTGGGGATTTGTTTTATCCCACGTAGACAACTCCATTCAGGCTAGCAGCCCAGACACAACACAGGGGAACAGGCACTGCTGTGTATGAATTACCCAGGGGTGAAGATCTGAAGCAGGGCAGATGAATCACACCATAGAAGCACCTATTTCCCTCCATTAACTATTAAAGAAGCCCATGGTGACCAGCTCCGTGATGATCCAGACGGCTGAAACAAGTCCCACTGTGGGGTTGTTCAGAGAAACAGCTTCTTCCACCTCTGCCCCCAGCACTCAAAATTTCAGAGCTTCTTCCCACAAGAATAAATTACTCCCATTTTCCTTCTGATTCCACTTAATTTCCAGACTTTTCACAGTTCTACCTGGTTTTCCCCAGTGGAACAGAGGTGCAGGCAAAGATGGGAATGGAAATAAAGATATCAGCCAAGCCAATCTCTTTTCTCATTCATTTCTCATTTTGCCAAAAGCCACCAAAGGTGTGAGATCGAAGAAACTATTTAGGAACTGAAGCGAAGCTGTGTGGAGTCTCACTGTATGATTGCTTCTTTCAGAGACTGATGCTTTGGGCAGATGCTCTCAGCCATGTGTTTCAATGGTTATGACTGGAATTCTCCTCCAGAAGAGCTGTTTGACAGCTTGTCACTCTGAAGTTTTGCTCTTTCGCATATCACCTGGCGAAGGAGACAGACTTCAGCTTCATCTGTCACCTCTGTTCATTCCAATATCCAGACAAATGAGTTGTAATAGTTGGGCAGCAGTAAGGTGGCACAGCAAAAGGCTGAGGTTCTGATGGAGGCAATATCTACTACAAGAAGATGGGGCAGTGTCATTACAGGTTTGAATGCCAGATACATTTGAGATATAAGAAAGTCTGCTGTTAAAGGTATGTGAGAACAGGTAGATCCTTGCTCTTCTGGCATTTATTTTCTTCCAGGTTGCCCCATTTGTGCCACAGAGATGTTCTAAAGAAAAATCCAGTCCAGCCCACTACAGCCAGATGCTATGACCGGTCAATTCAACATTTGAGCTTTGTCTAAACTTGTGACAGCCACGCTGAGCCCTCATACCTCCATCCAAACAAATGAATTCCTTGCCTGGCAACACCCCAGTGGGAACCACTGCTGGCTTCAAAAAAAGACCAAAGGAAGTTTGTTAAGAACTGGAAAGGGAAGGTTAAACAAAAATAAGCCATCTTAAGCTTGTGAAGGAGGCTGGGGGTTTGACGGGATAAGAAGCTGCTGTTCCGCAGCGTGGGTGGAGGAGAGGACTTGGGCTGGTGGAAAGGTGAACGTGCCAGCTTTCTCCTTCTATTCCATTCACACCAACCAAAGCTCAGAGGTCTTGCTTAGGGAAGATTCCTGCTGCCAGATATCAAAATACAGTGAAGACCTAGTAGGACCGTGCCTAAAGCTTTGTCCAAAATATGATCTCTGCCAGGTCTGGGAAAGAAGGGGGGTGGGCAGAAAAACTGTGATTAGCTAAAGTATAGGAGCCTGGAGCAGAGAATTGTAAGCCTATGACCAGCTCATTCATATTGTACAGTTTCCTTCCTGCTTTGGGTTGGACCTATTCTAAAGAATGGCTTTGCTGAACCTGGGCCATAGTCCAAATTGACTTAATGACTGTTAACACAATTTCAGCTGATAGCAGAAGGCATTTCTTGGTCTACTCTGAAGGTCCTATGCCTCTCTCTGCACCCATCTTTTCCACCTACTAACTGCTGTACCTGGGTGGTCACACCAGCCTGCCTCCCCATCGGTCTCCTGCAGCAGAGCTTTGCATGAGGGGAATTTTCTCCCTAAACTCACTCATCTGTGAGCATTTCTGCCATCAGACTTCATCCTGAGAGAGCCAAAAAGAGCTCAAACGTGATGGAGATGAACTGGGGGACCTGTGAGCAACAGAATGGAGAAAGACCAAAGAGCATATGGACATAAGAGAAAGAGATCAACAGAAATAGGGTGTGCAAAGGTGCCATTGTGCATATGTGGGAGGAAAAAGTGGGAGCAAACACACGATTGTGGGAGGGAACAGCACAAAAGTGTGTGTTTGAAGGACAACAGTCCCAAAACCCCATCCCAGTTTGCTTCACACAAATTTCTCCCCACTCTTGTTAGAAGGGGGCACTTGGGAGCTGCCCTCCGGCCCGAGGCAGCAACCAGCCACTTCTGTTGCATGTGTTGAGCAAGCTACCAAACAGCTCTCCCAGGGAGGACAATCGTTGTGGATCTAATTAAAGCTTGTCACGCAGCTCTGCTTGGCTGACCAGGCTCCATGTGAATGAGATGACCTCTGTTAATTTTATCTGACAACGATCGTTGCATCAGGGCCAAATCCCTACATGGGACTTGACACTTCTGAGAGATGGACACAACAGCCGGAGCTCTGAAGGTGCAGGGGACAAGGAGGACCTGGAAACCCCAATTGTGCACATGGATGGGTCTGGCTGTCTCTCGTCCCAACAGGCCAAGGATGCTACCCACTGCCACATGTGTCAGTTGGTGAGACAGCAGTCTGACAGAGCAGGGCAGGCAGAAACAGCTGGAAAACTGGTTCTTCTCTATGCAAAAGCATCATCAACCCTCTTCTAGAAACATGGGACCACCTCCCACTGTCCTTCAACTCCACTGGTGCAGCCTTTCAGAGAGGAGGTGGTTATTTTAGGATGATAAATCTACTTAGATGTGGAAGAAAATATAAAGTTACGGCCTACACTTTGCTGATAATCACTGTGCAGAAGTCTGTGTCTCCCTACCAGCCTCTGGAAAGGATTTTGAGGCAGATGCCTCCTCTCCACCCGTGCTCCAGGGCTGCGAGCAGTGCAGCTGTATTCCTGAACCTGTCCCTGCACAGAGTTGTGTCAGGGCTCAGCACTGTGCTAGCCATGTCCTGGTGGCCCCAGACAGCTTGGAGCACCAGGGGAAATGGAAAGGGCTGGTCTAAGAGAAGCTGTCCAGTGTGACTAAGATTTAAATGTCTATGACGCTGTGATACAGCCCCTGCATCTCTGCCTGTGCTCCCTGATTGCCAGCAGATGGGGAGATGAACATTACTGACCTGAGCTGCCTTTTGGGAATGGTTCCTGTCCCACGTTATCCCTTGAAACCTGCTCAGAAATTCAGCAGAGGTGCAAGCCAAGCCACAGACTGGTCTGGCAATGTAGCAAGAGATAATTGAATGGATGCTCCAGGCTTCAGAGCATGCCCTTGCACTAATTAATTGATTAATCCTGAAAAATGGGAGCCAATTTTTGATCAAATTGTCCTCCATAAGATTCCTGAAGGAATGAGGCTTCCAGAAATGAGAGAGAAATCTTGTTAACCAATGTCGCTTATTAGTAACATTTAAATAATCTCTCTGAAGGCACATATACACCTTAGGAAAAACCAAGGACGAGGAGGCTGCTGTGCATCTGGTGGCAAACACAGGCCTGGGTGACCTGGGAATTTCATAGATCTGTAGAGCATCTGAGGTTGAATCAGTGTGATGGATTTAAAATTGTCATAAATTCCAAGGTAAAGAACAGGAAACACAAAATAGCATTACTTTATGTGGCAGCAAGACCAGAACTGAAAACCTCAGAAAGCACCTGACAACACGAGGTCTCAACTTGTTTTTCTCTTGTTAGAATGTAATTGCCTTTTTATTATAAAAGCATTTTTAATATAAAAGCTTTAAAAATAATTTTCCTGGAGTGGCAATGTGGAGCCCCCATAAATCTCTCAGGATCACGTTGTCTCATCCTCCACACCAGCATCCACAATTCTCTCTGATCAAAAAAATAAATGCACTGCCAAAATCCAACATTCCCATTAGCATGATCAGTTTAATAGCACTCATCTCCCTGTGATTAATTTAGCAAACGCTCTGCCTGCTCTATTTCCTCTCTGCTTGTAACTGAAGGTCCCATTTGTGAAGGATCAGCATCCAAACAGACCCACCATGAGCTCCTCTCCTGGCTCACATGCTGTGTGCATGCAGGAGCTGTATCTCCAAGCCATCCTGCCAGGTGGGCACTCAGATGGTTTGTGCGACACCCATGGCCTTGGTTTTTATAGCACAGCCTTGCGTATGAGAAACTGCAGCTGAAGCTTGATTAAATCTGGTAGTCTCCTTTCTGTGCCCATCTCTGTTCTCATTGCTGATGGAAACAGACAATTTGATGTTACTGCATATGGGGTCATTACAGATTACTGGTCTGTAAGCCAGAATCCATGGAGATCACTTTGGAGGCTTCTCCTTTTGTTTGGCGTAGACACTGAGTGATCTGATCTTGGAATCCAGGTCGTGCGTGGTGAAGCAACAATGATCTCAAGACACAGCCATCAAACCGTGGGGTCTCCTCCACCTAGGATGTGAGTGGGTGATTGCTTGAGCTCATTTATGCTCCTACAGGAAGATGTGAGTTTCAGGAATCTCTCCAGAATGACATAAAGACTGGAGTGACATGAATGACATGAAGAACATGGAAAACATGAAGACCATGGAAAAACATGAAGACAACAAGGTGTTGCCTTCAAGGTGCTCACTTGCTTGGCTCAGTCACAGTCACCTGACTATAAGCAACATTTTTCTGACTCCTTATTGTCTACCTGAGAGTGAAACAATGAAATATTCTTAAGTTATCCAATCTAAATAGGTCCCATGCACCCATTCAGATCCAGGTATTTGTGAGGCAGGACACAGCAGTTAGTGGGTACTTTGATGCTTCTGAAAGGGATTTAAAGAAGACATGTAAAACCTGTTACCTGTTTCCTGAGAAGCCAGCTTCCAAGAAAAGTTGATTTGAAGCTCATTCCTTGGCGATGGTGATAGCCAAGATGGAAGACACCCAAGCTGAGTCTTTGATATGAAAATACGTAAACAAACAATCAAAGGAAAGAATTTGGGAGGGAGGCAGGGGGTTGCTTTGTCTCCTTCAGGCTGCTCACTAGGAATTCGTCTCCCGCAGGAGATTCAGGGTCGCTACATTTTTAGTGTAAGGACTCTGCTCAACACCACCTTTTCTAGTAAACTCCCTGACTTTCTGTTTGTCTCCTCAAATTGCCACACCTGAGGAATTTGTTTCTTTTTCCTTGGCTTATTTTTTCCTTCCAGTACCTTTGCATTATTTATTGCACTAATTGTCTCACTGCCTCTTGTGTCCCCAGTGCCAGGCAACTTGATTCTAACGCTGATAGTCTGCTGCATCACCTCAAGGCAACTTTACTGAAAAGAGTGGGCTAGATTCTTTGTTTAATCAGAGCAATAGAGTCCCAGTCAAATCAACAGCTTTAGCCTTTACCTTACTGGTAAACCAACCAGCTTACCCCATCTGCAGATCCAGCCATGTGATGCTACTCAGGCACCAAGCCATGATACTGCAATGGAAAATCAAGGCCACTTAATACTGTTAGGTTTTATTACAGCTGGAGTTACAACAAAGACATTCATGTTCTGATCTGACTTCTCCAGCTCAATGCATTATCTCTGGAAGATAAAAAGATATTAGTTCTATGTGTAAAGAATGTCTGGTAAACTGCCAGGTTTTCTTTTTTTCTTTTAATTACTGAAAAGGAAGATGGGGAACTGGCTCCCTACCTAAGATCTGGACCTAAAGCATTTCATGATGAGAAATAACTTGAGCAAACATCCTTCCCCTTATCTCTAACGGTTCCTCTAGGCTCCTTTTGATTTATTTTTTCTTAAGAGCAAATCCTGTGTAGTTAATAAGCAGGGTCATAAAAATAAATCAATGCTCCATATCCAAACTGATGTACTTCTGCTCCAAGCACAATTTTGCCAGCATGCCTCTTAAGGTCTGGGTCGTCTTTCTCTCTGTTTTGTCTTTTTTTTGGTGGTTGCACATCCAATAAAAAGGGGAAAAAGGAAAATCAGGCTGAAAGGTGGCATGCAAGATGCTGAGGTGTAGCGAAGGAAAGGTACAGGGCATGGTCCCTGCAGATGGGCGGTGGGAGAGGCAGCAGTGGTCTGCAATAGGCATTGTTTTGCAATAGGCATTGTTTTGCAAGTGTGAGAATTTCATAGCTGCTGTACTTACTCTCTATCTCAGCCCTGTCCTGGTGTTTAATGTCTCAACTTGCCACGACGCTGCCCTTGGCACAAACAGGCATTTTATATCATTATCGATGCTGTTGATTGAGCCCTGCACGTTTTGGCTTTGAGTTCCTCTGTCTTTTCAGTGCTTGCATGAATTGTATTTCCCCTAGGAACAGAAGGAGACTCTGGGCCATAAAAGGGTGAGCTCCTACATGGCGTGGAGGGATCACTCCCAATTTGCTGCTGGCTTTGGGCTTGCATCTGTCTTCCATGAAGGTTCCCCACAAAGTGGGTTTTGGTCTCAGAGCACCTGGGCAAGGAGCCGCTACACAAGGCCTTAGACTCTTTCTTTCCTTTTGCTTTCAACCCCCAAATAAACAAGCAGCCACAGATGTCATATTCCTAATGCCTGAAGACACGAGCACAAGGTCACGTTACTCTGCCTTGAGATACTGCTCATCAGCTGCCTCTGTGAGCTTTCCAGCCTGCAGATAATGAGACATAATCTAGTTTAGACTCATCCTCTCCACTCATGAGCTAAGCTCAGACCAATAACAGTGCTTTTGCCTGGCGACGAGTTTACACCCAAGAAATTGCTGTGGCTCAGCTGATTTGTCGTAATCTGTTCACACAACAAGCACCAACCATTTCCAAAGCTGTTGTAACAGCTTGCTCCAAGGACAGCCGTTACAGTTTGACAGCGAGACCATTTAGCTTTAAAGCATAGGCTCCTCCAGGCTCCTCAAAGAGCACTGCTGTCTTTAAGGCTGGTAGTAATAGGCTCTTGACCTCCATTTGGTTCAACAGCTATCACTTGGAAGAAATAGGACTCTAGCGTGGCGCAATGGCTTGGAGATGCTGCATTCAGACGGTCTCTTTGCAGCAGGGATGTTTACAGAGCAGGGGGCAATATATGGAAACGTTGCCCCTTGTTTAATTCAGACTGTAAAAAGAGACCAGTTTCCTGTCTGCATTTTCATGAGCAGGCATTTCTGACTCGAGTGAATTAATGAGTTTCATCTTGTTCTCCTGCACATTTGGTATCACATTATCCTAGGGCATTTAAAGGAATTAGGTTGGGTGGTTGTTCTTTTTTAATCCACGAGAAAGAGACATGTCACCTCTTTCTTTCTCTTTGATTTCACCAAAGGTTTCCATTTGTTCAGCCTATTAAAATCCAGCAAAGGGAGGCATTTGAAAACTCTGTTGTGCCTTGCAGAGCTCAGTTGCGACGGATTTCACAGGCCATGCTACCCCTATAAAAGAGGAACAGGGTTTAGTCTTGCAAGACCTTGCTGAAATCCATCAGTTTAATTAGGGACTATTTTGCAAGGGTGGAAAATAATTATTGTGCATACAAAGTGGAAATGACCAAAAATTGCCTCATTAACGTTGATTCATTGTAGCCGACACATAATGAGTAGAGACCAGAGCCCCTTGATGAATGGCGCTCCCTCCACGCCAACACGCTCCGCATCCATAATGGCAGAACACGGCTCATTTTAAGGGAGCAACGGTGCAGAGAGGCGGCAGGGCCACAGGCACGCAACCTGCACGTGGACCAGCATGGTGGTGCCACCTGGCTCCTGTGTAGGAGGCCAGAGGTTGGAGCTTGGGGCAGCCCTGAGGGGATGGCTCTTCCTACTCACACCCTCTTATCCCAGCATGGGGTCTGCCCTGGGGATGGGCAAGAGCAGCTAATTAAAGGAAGGGAAAACTTGGGGAATAAAATTGGGAATTGTCTCCAGTGAGGTCTTGGCTGCCCTTTTATTACCACTGGCCTCAGATACAAATTTTTCTTGGGCCAGGAGTCTCCAACCACCCTATGAGTCTTGGCCCGTGGCTCAGGGATGGCACACGTTCCATGGCGCCTTTCAGCATCAGGCATAGGTCACAAAGGGGAGGACACCCCACCACCCCACACATGCTTCTCCCACATGGACAAATCAACGTGCCCTGGGTATACAGCTGCAATGACAGCAAGAACCAACACCCCCAAGTCTGAATCATGATGGAGGACAGGGTTTTCCATCAACTGACTTTAAAGAGATGTCAGGACACCCCAGAAGAGGACATGTCTTCTGACACTGGTTTTCAACCTGGACTGGACAAATTCCTCCACGGAGCTACCGACTCTTGTGCAACAGCTGAAAAGGCTGAGCCTGTTGTTTCTGCTTTCCATCTTCCCTTTGGAGAGGTCTCATGGACTCACAAGCATCTGCAGACCAGAGGATTAAACCGCTCTCATGGTACAGGGCATGGGAGTGTGACCTTCAGGGAAAACGGAAGCACTGCCCAATACGTCTGGGGTTAATAGTTGTGTTAAACTGATCTTTATCTACATTCTTAAATGCTTGGGGGAAAATAATTTTGCTGATTAGGCACAGTGAAGTTTTAGTGGGGCTGTATCTCAATCTTTTACAATTGGCATAGGTAACCCAAGTCAGTGAGGAGTTGTCTCATTTTATTTTAGAGGCGTGATACATCATCTAACTTATCCTAAGGCAGGCATCTAAAATGGGTTGGGGAATTGCTTTAGCAGTGGCCATTTCTCTTCTGTGACTAAAAATGGGAGCTGAGGTTGAGTCAATCAAATGGAGACATTTGCATTTAGATGTGTGAAGGAAAATGAAGTTAATCCCACCTTGTGATGGACGCGGCTTGTGAACAGCAAAACAAGGATGCTGGGTAGCGTCATAAAAAGGAGACCAACTGCACAAAACATAGCCAGTGCTCAAACTGCAGAGCTGCTTCTTACTCCATCTGTCCAAGGGCTCAGAAACACTCCCCAAAAAAGTACAAAATAGCACTCAGACCTCTCCTCCCTGCTTGCTACACCACAGCTGACTCCTAATGCTGAGGCTTCAAAACGTGATCTGCTTCAAAATGTGGGTCTGCTGGCACTCCCTGGCTGGATTTTGCCCTGCGGATTAACCCCCAGTGTTGTAATGACTACTGCAAACAGGAATAATAATACTTTTTTATTGTATGTACACATCACGGAAGAAGATGGAGATAGTATCAAGAAAGCGGAGGGTGAAGCAGGAAAGAAGGAAGGAGCCATGCAGCCTGCAGACCACGCTCACAGTGACCCCATGAGCCAACTGACTGCATTTGGGCCCTTTGCCAGTCAAATCATTGCAGCTGCAATTCAGTCTTAATAACAACCAGAGCATTTTTATGAGTCTTAAGGGGTGGTTGCCCCTTTATTCTATGAAATAATGTCACCTTCTGCTGCAGCACAGCAAGGGAAATGTCTCTACTGCAAGCGGTTTACTGGGTACCAGTTTTCTCCCCTTCTTTCTCCTGAAATTAATTCAGCAAGAGACATCCTAGATAAAGACCAGCACAAGCCTTGAGACGAGATGAAATAAATAGTGAGTTGCACTCTCCTCTCAGGACCAAAGTTCATTAGTAATCAGAAAAGGCAGAACTGGGTGGACTTTTTCCAGAGAAGAGGTGTGATCTGAAAGTCTGGATCCCTGAAAATCCCAAAGGTCAGTAAACGCCAGTCCAGTCTGAGAAAGAAATTTTAGCAGTAAAATAAAATCTTCCTGTCCGTCCCTGAGCAAAATGTTTCCTTACCCAAGGAGAAGACCACCAATATTCAGGCTAGTCACACTTTTTAATTTTGGGTTGTGAGCAATGGCAAGGAAGAATAAAAATAAGGAGAGCTTGCTAGCTGCACTTCTAAGTGAGAAGTTTCTGATCAGCTCTCTGTCTGATGACCTCTTCAGATGGATATGCCCTTTTGGGAAAAACTACTCTTTCTCTTATCCCAAGGAATGAATCAAAATGGGAACTCCACTTTAAATCAAGTTCTTTCTAGCTTTCTTCCCCTAGTGAGAAGGAAACCAGTTTCCCTGTGTACACAGCGTTTTATACACACACAGGCATCCAGAGCAGCAAATAACCCAAGCGTCTCTAGTTTTCAGGCTCCACATCTCATAGTCACATGTTCAAAAGTATCCACTAAAATAGAGCAATTTTACATTGGGGTGCTTAGAAAAGAGCTCTCTTTCTGCCCCGTTGGGAACTGGGTGGTGCTGGCAGGCCAGCAAGGCCCTTTTCATCTCACACATCTATGTTTCCATTTCTTTGCACATGTAATTTTGCACCTCATTGCTCTTAATTGAGTGGTTTTGAAAACCCATCCCGTAGAGCTATCCATTACTCTGCCACGACCACAGCATTGAAGAAAATAAGATCTCAGACACTTCTGTCTATAAATAATTCTGCTGTCGTGAGGTTATCCACGGGGAGTGTTGACAGCTATCTCATTACTGGCGTATTTCTCCATTTTCTGTCAAATTACTTGTTTCTTCCCCAGCCTCTTCCCAAAAGCAGAGGTGCAGGAGGATTGTGGGGCTTCCTGGGCAGCATTTCCAGCATCTTCTTCCTCCATGATGGATGTCACAGCCACTGTGGGAGCTGCCATCTCCAGGACGAGACTCAGGAACGAGACTCATGTTTGCCCGAAATCCTTCACAGCAGTTTTCTGGAGTGAAAGCATGTTAGCTCTAGCCACACAGCTAAACCCCAGCTCTGGTAATTATATTCTGCTAACCTAAATTCCCCCTTACAGTTTCAGCAGGATGCATGAGTCTTCTTGCTAAGCAGTTGCACAGAGTTAAACCCCTGCTGTGGTTTATCTCAGAGACAGCTGCATTTTGTTGGGGGAAAGTGATTTGTGTAGATTTGGCCATGACAATGAGTAGCAAGTTTTGGAGCAAACACCATAGCATTGGCTTTTCTTGGGTGAGCAACAGCAGCTTGATTTCCAGTGAGGAAGAGTTGTTGCTGAAATGGGAGCTTGGGGGACCCCCCACGAAATAATAAATTTATTCATGAGAGCAATTGAACAGAAGGACTTACAAGCTGCAAGAGCACAAAACTTACTGTCTGACCTCCCAGCCCAAACACCCAAGCAACCATACCCCAGGTAATGCAGGCAAACCTTCACCACTGGTTATCGCTTCCTGCCCTGGTTTCATCTGGGATAGAGTTAATTTTCTTCCTAGTAGCTGGCACAGTGCTGTGGTTTGGACTTAGGATGACAACAATGCTGATGACACAGGGATGGTTTAGCTGTTGCTGAGCAGTGCTGACACTAGTCAAGGCCTTTCCAGCTCCCCATGCTCTGCCAGGGGCACAAGGAGCTGGGAGGGGGCACAGCCAGGACAGCTGACCCACCCTGCCCACAGGGCTATTCCATACCATACGGCGTCACGCTCCGTACAGAAACTGGGGGAGTTGGCTGGAGGGCAGCGATCGCTGCTCGGGGATGGGCTGGGCATCGGTCGGCGGGTGGTGAGCAGTTGCATCACTTGTTTATTTTCCTCCCTGGGATTTGTTTCTCTCTCTCTCATTGTTCTCTTTTTCATTACGCTTTTTATTACTATTACTGTTATTATTGTTATTATTTTATTTCAGTTATTAAACTGTTCTTATCTCAACCCACAAGTCTTCTTACTTTTACCCTTCCAACTCTCTCCCCCATCCCACCGGGCTTGGTAGCCGACAGGGGCTAAACCACAACACTTCCCCACAAATCATGGCCATAAAGCCAACAGTACTGCAGCATGAATTTAAAGTTTCTACACCGCTTTTGTGCAAAGGCACCAAATACTTGCACCCTCTGGTCCCTCCCACCATTATATTTAGGCCATAATTAAACAAGCAAGGGACATAAATAGCTGACAGCTTAAAAACACTTTCTCACATTCTTCTGCTTACTTTCTAAACACAGACCCTACTTTTCCCATACACTACAGAGCACAGCTATAACTCACTCTCACCAACACTGCCTTTTTTTTTTCCCTGATCCAGGGTATATTGTCATCAGCTGAACTGATTTTTTTGCCTTGAAACTTGTCTTTTTATCAGAAAATGGCTTTTTCCATCCCTGAGGATTGCTGGGAACATCTCTGAGCTGCACCAGTCTCATCAGAGCACCATCATCAAGTCAGCAGCACCCGCTGTACGAGGATATGCTGGTAAGATGTGGGCCACAGATTTTTGTGAGCAAGTTAGAGGAAAGAATTAGTTGAACTTCTCCAGAATAGAACAACTCTGATGAAATAAGTTAATACCATTTTCATCTTAGCTTGGAAATCCCCCCTGCCAGGGAAAAATGTTAGTGGTACGAAATGCCCTGGGAGATGGATTGAGCTAGAAGAAGTTATAACATGCATAACTTTGAAACTTTGTCTTGAGCTTTTGACCCCACAGAAACTTCAAAGTGCCGTGCCCAGGGTGGCAAAGATCTAAGCAGAGAGGGTGCTGTGGGGTGCTTGTGCCAAGGTACACCTGCCCTGGGATGTGGGGCAGAAGAGCTAAATTTGGGTCTTAGAGCACCATCTACTGGCACCTTCCCCCAGTAGGAGCCTGAGTGGGCTCAGGGCCAGCAGTCACCATGGCCAGGACTGCAGAAGATGCATTGCTGAGAGCAGACAACGGCTGCTGGAGAAACCCCAAGGTCTCCTCTGAGCCTCCATGAGGGAATGGAGCAAGGGAAAACAGGCAAAACCCACTCTTGTCACTGCAGTCGGAACAAGCACTGAGGTGAGGTGGGTGTCATCTACCCGGCAGAGAGAGCAAGGGATGGAGAAAGGAATGATGGCTCCTGCCATATGGCAGGGAGGAACAGAACAGGCTTGTTTGGGTGAGCCCACAATCCCAGCAAGGATTTGGGATTGTTTCAACACAGTGCCTTTGCTGGTGAATTGCTGGGCGTCACTGGGACGACGGTAGACCACTTCCACCCCATCCCTGGGACCAGCAGGCTGTTGGTAGGCACATTTCCCAGGTCTGGGTAGAAATCCTTGCTGGAAGGGGAAGGAGTTGAACCTCTGGCTTTCTGAGGTGTTTCTGACCATCCATGCAGTAGATAAACAGTGGAAAGCAAGCAACAACCTCCCTGTCTGCTTCACTTTGGGAGACAACATGGGCTCTATGTGCCATGTGAGGGACACCTCAGTGTGGAACATCTGTCCCAGAGATCAGAAGAATTCACGCCCGTCCATAGTGCTGCTCACTACCTAGCTTGGTGACTCCCATTTTCTACCGCCTGCCTGCCCTCTCACTGCACAGGTACCTCAGTTTCTGCACTCTGCCAAGGGGATTTGGCATCTGAGCCCTGTTGTGTGTCCTTTAGCATCTGCGTTGGCTTTCCTTTTCCAAGATTTTCATGTTCCAAGATTTAGATGTCTAAATGAGGTCTACATGCACCTTTTTGGCCATTCCATGCTTCAAAGCAGCTCATTCTCCGTAGGGCATTCTCAATCATTTTCTCAACCATCTTTTCTTTCCTTTGCTCCCTTTCCACGCACCTCTTCCTTCTACCCTATTTTTAAGACCTTGGTCCCACAGGCTACGGTATCTTTCGTATATTGGCTGTGCACAACAGCTTGGTTCTTCAGCCCCAAAATAGTCTACTGTGTTTACATCAGATAGGGCAGGTCTATATGAGGGATGCTTGGCTCCTGGATCTCATCTTGTCCTCACCTGTTCCACCACACCTCCAAGCCAGGGGTCTATGAACACCTCACAGCTGAGGTGTGTGATCAAAATTTGGTTGTCAGTAAAAGCTTGCGGCTGTGGAAATAGAAAGGATATTCGTGTTCATGGGGACCAGTACTCTGTTTTCACAAGCCACCCATCCTGTAATATCCTTCATAAATCCTTTTCTCACACCTATAATTTAAATGGGGCCATAACGTTGGAGCATTTCTCGCATTCATGCAGAAAATAGACAGCGTTCTGCTTGAAGGAGGTAAACTTCCTGCACGTAATAGCACAGCAGAAGTGTCTGGGATGACAGTCGGAGAGGATATGTAAGTGGCATATTGATTTTTACGTGCTGCAAATAGCAAAAGGCAGTTGTCTCGATACACTTGGATTAACAAAGCACAACATTTGGCATTGGAAGCGTTGCTGCCACAAAGCAGAAGGGACTGTAGTCTGCCTTGGATGCAAAGCGCGCTGAAGCTGTTAAACTACTGCAGTCTCACGTAAAGCTGGTTGTGAGGCATTCATCAGATATGAGTCATCAAATCATCATCTATTGAGTCTTTCACTGTTTTCATCTTCCTCTGTTACCGTGCATCCTACGTTGTGGGAAGGTGAAGAGGCAGGGCTGGAAGGGGGGCGAGTCTCAGCTCTTGGGTTTGTGTGGATACAGGAGATTCTCAGTCTGAATTTTTAAGTACATTTCTAACTGTCTTGGTTGTAGACAAAAAAAAAAGTTGGAAAATGAGAACCTGCTGCACCTCTTATGGGGGAAAAAAAAAAGGAAGAAAAGTCCTACAGAATTTACTGGTGTTTTAATCTCATAACTGGCAAGGGGAAGCATGGCTTGAGTTGAGAACCGGTGAGCTGCTTCAACAATCCCTGTTGAGCTGAGATATAGGTAGGAAGAAAAACCCCACTTCACCCAGCTCTTCTGCAATGTGGAACATGGGTGCCAGCTCCTCTAAGGTGGTGAATGAGAAGAACTGCCCCAGGACCTGGAGCTCATGTGGTGGCCGCCAACAGACCATCCTGAAAGCACATCTGAAGCAGCAGAATAGGAAACATGGAGAAGAACATGTGCCATTGGTGGGGTGAGATTGGGTATTGGAGGCAAAAGCTCTGGTCTCTTGGTCACTTGACTTGCCATGTAGCGCAGGGGTGGATAACCCTGTCTCAACAGATGTCCTGTCCCCCTCACCTCTGTCTTTTCTGTCAAACCATACACTTTTGGCAGGAGGGACTGCTGTACGTTGACCAGCTCAGTAAGACTCTGAGCTCAGATGCAAATGCTGGTCTTCAGTGCAGGCAAAAAATAGTTCTAAGAAATGTTATACAATGTTAGATGAATGAGTGTCTGTTCAGGAATCCATACCAGCCTTTGGGATTCACAGAGTTATGTCCAGTAATCAGTAAACACTTCAGCAATATCACATCATTAATAAGACGACCTTCACAAGTGGTCCTGTCCCAACACAAGGCATTTCTTGCTGAAACGCTCCTATTGGCAACTCTTCTGTATTTACTGCTAACCAATTTTAGGCCTGATGCAGACAAAAAATACGTTCCCAGTTAGCACAGAGGAACTTTTGTTTGAAGCAAAGACGGACTAAAGAAACACCTCTGAATCAGTACAGTAGAGATCAATTAATCCTTAGTGGATTTAAACTACAAACAAATCTGATTCAGTGTGCCTTATCCTCAATATCCTATGCAAGAGCTTCTAGGTCACTATCTTCTATCGCCCTGCACACAGAATATTTCTAACAGTTGCAGTGTTACAGCATTTTTGCAATATCTCTTTGTATCACTGCAGCAACCACAAGTCACAATGCAGTCCCCAGGGGAAGGTACCACGTAAAGTTACAGGCAGGGCCCATCCTGAAGACCTATACATTGTGTAGGTGAGGGATGTGTAAAGATTCAAGGCTACAAATATGCCCAAGGTCAAACAGAAGGTTTTGTGGCTGAGAAGGTGACAGACTCAAGAGGTTCTGACTGCCAGCATTCGCTCCATCACCCCATGATGATCTGCAATCCAAATTTCCTCATGTGTCTGTCCCTGCCCTAATTCACTCCAGTTGTCTGATTAATTAAAAAACAGTATGTGGGACAATTGATTAACCCAGGCTGCACTGCAAAATGGCTGCTCTCCACTCCAAATTTCAATTTCAAATTAAAAAGCAAAGGAAAAGTTGTAGGTTTTCCTGTTTTAGTGAACAGTTGTCTTTTCATACAAAGACACTCTCTTGAAGGAAAGGCCTTTTGGTTCCCCCTGCCCTGATTGCATTGGTAAAAGATGTTCAGCAGGGTCATTTTCAGTTGCTAGCCTTGCTATCAGTTGGAGTGCACTGGGACCCATTCTCCATCCATAGGGTAATGTATAAGATGTAAGCCATCCTGAGAGCTTCTGCTTGATGTTAGCCCTAAACCAGGAAGGGATGATGAACTGCAGGAGGAATGTAGGACGGAAGCTGCAGCATCACGGAGAAATGAAGGCTCCAGAGATGTGGAGGATATCTTGGGGTGCGGGAGATATCCTGAGATGCAGAAGATGCCAGGATTCAAAGCCTGATCTCTGAGCTGAACTGTCTCTTCTCCATCTATGCATGCTGCAGGGGCCTCCTGCAATATGGTGCTTTCTCTGACAAGGTACTTGGAGTGTCAGCATGAAAGACAAGCCCCTTATAACGGGAACCCGTTTTCCCAGGTAACAAGTGATAGGACAAGAGGAAATGGCCTCAAGTTGCACCAGAGAAGGTTTAGACTGGGTATTAGGAAAAATTTCTTCTCCAGAAGGGTTGTTAAGCATTGGAACAGGCTGCCCAGGGAAGTGGTTGAGTCACCATCCCTGGAGATATTTAAAAGATGTGTAGATATGATGCTTAGGACCATGGTTTAGTGCTGGACTTGGCAGTGTTAGATAAATGGTTGGACTTGATGATCTTAAGGGTCTTTTCCGACCTAAATGATTCTATGATAAACTAGGATTCACCAGGGGCCCTGGAGAAGGGCTGTAAGCTTTGAATCAAACTAGGGCCAGGGCAGCAAGTCTTGCCAGCCAGCAAGGGGAGGAAAGTAGATACACCCAATAAATGAACAGTGAGGGACTGATGTGCTCAGTAAGAGATGCTTCAGACAGGTGAAATGATGCTTCAGAAATGATCTTCAAAGCCTGAGCTCCAGCCTAGACACAATCGTATGCATGTCCTACCCTGGAATTGCATCCATTAGCACAGACAAGCTGTTTTGTTGATGTGGGAGCTCTCTGTAATGTCAGTGTTTCTGGAAAGGTCTTGGAAAGGAATAGTGTTTTCTGAGTATCAGGTCTTTTTAGGTGCCTCAGATTAGATAGCTAACTGAAAAGTCATGCTAACAAGTTCAGCATGATATTAGGAAACTGAATGCAGGCCTAGCTCTCGTTGTCATTCACCAGCATAGCTATGACCGTGCTGCTCAGGGTGTCAGCTACAGCCTACATTTGCATCCAAATTCACTTATTTAAATACAAGACCATGCTCTGGTGTTAGCTTGAGGAAATCCTAGCTTCCCAAATGGGACCTGACCCCACTTGTCAGCTGCCTGGTCAGCTGCTTCTGCATGCCCCTTCAACCCTTGCAGCAACACTACATGACCAATGGATCCTTCTAGGAAGGGTTTCCAGGATCACCTGTCCCAAGGACATCTCAGGTCTGCAGACAAAATCGTGTGAAGTCAGAACAGTGTGCACATCTGGGCTGGATTCGCATAATTTCAAGACATCTGAACTCTTAAACCAATTCTGTCTATGCTAGTCAGCCTGGGTTCTGTGTATAATTAACAGAAAAAAAGGAGACAGCATGATGAATCCGACCCCTTTTTAGACTTCTACTTTAAGATTAAATTATAGTCTCTGCTGACAATAATAGGCATCTGTGGTAACCAGCTTGGATGGAAACACCTACTCTGTAGATATTTGTATTTCATCCAAAAAAATTCAACCTCTGAAGTGTTATAATACAAATGTTGTGCAAGGGCAAAAAGGAAGCACACCATAAATGTAGGTAAAGCCAAGAACTTATTGTTAGTATAAATGAAAACTTAACTTTCTAATTCAAGAATCATTATTAATCTCAATCTAATTATTAGAGAAAAAAGAATAATAATTCCATATAATTATATACAGAAAAACTTTCAATAACAGTAATAATACAATTAAAATCGCATTAGCTTAGTTTCTACCCCTTTTTATGGTGTTACGCTCACTCTTCCGTTGCTCCATTGGGTCTTAAAATCAGTAACTTTGGACTGTTGGAGAGCGTAACACCATTATTCACCAGCCTCTGGTGCGCTTCACTGGGAAGAACATGCTGTTTATGTTACTGGTTTATCCTTCCTCACTCTTGAATCCACCTTGGGTCATTTTCATATGCTTCTTAATATGCTTTTACATCTTCCTTTTTCTTCATGAGTCTACAGATCCAGGTTACGTCTGAATTTACTATAGGTATGTTATGCATCTTAAGTACTATTTCTTTGTTTTCTTTGTTACCCCTAAACCTAGTTTTGTCCAGATCCAGGTCTGCATTTCTATAACTACGCATGAGTGAGTTGTTTATAGCCATGAGGTCTCCAGTGCCAGCCCGTGCCCCATCTTCTCTCATACCATGCCCGCACTCCTCAGCACCGCATCCTGTATCTCCACTTCTCAAGGTGTCTGCTATCGTACCAGCCCTGTATTTCTCTATAATACATCATTACATTAGAGCTGTGTCTTGTTCTTCATAGAATAACTGCTTGTTACTGCCACTCATGTAAACCATGGCTAGACAAAAGTCTAGCAAATTAGCCGTAGGCACCTGGTCTATCAGAGAAATCGCTGAACAGCTAAACCAGGTAAAACAAAGCTTAGGCAAGTGAAAAGAAGTTCGGGCAGAAAACCTGGCATGGCTCAGTCCTGAGGCCTTACAAACTCGGTACAAAGCTGATGGCCTGTTGCTACCAACAGCAATACTGGATCGCAGTGCACCTCTACAGAAGACAAGAGACCCCAGGGGCTCTACAATGCCCAGAGTCCAGGAGAGCACTGGGCTCTGGTCTGCTTCATCCTACAGCATCCCAGTATCTGAGAACAGAAAACCAAGGTGGACCAAGGTCTTCTGATGAGCCAGATCATCTTCCTGGACCACCACTAAGTGGTCCAGAGAGTATTTGACAAATGGTCACTTAAAACACCCTCGAGGTAACTCCAAGCATTTTGGAAGATAGCCCATGTGAAAGTCTCTGTATAAAATAGAGAGCCCCTGTGGCAGCCCCTTGTTAGAAGCAGCATAGCGTGGCAATGGGAAGAAATTGCAGGGCATTTTTCCTAATTTGAGACACCCACGGAGCACAGAACAGAAGCTTGTCCTAACTACGCTCCCAAGAACAATGATGGGGGCTCTAGGGAGCCACTTGTTTCAGCTCACCCACTTGGCTGAACAGGTAGCTGTAGTGATTTCCTTGCCTCCAAAAGAAGCTGTTCTCCTGGAGTTCCACCAAATGCTTCCAAAAAGCATATTCCTGCCTTTGGGAGAGCTCAGGCTACAGCAGCTTGCAGGTTTTTCTTGGGAACCCCAGGAAAAGAGGTCCTGCTGTGCATGGAATTGCTCCCAGGGCTGACCTAGGCTCAGATGGGACATAAAGCTGTCCTACTTTCCTCCCTCACCAGTAGGAACTACAAGCCAGTAGGAACTAGTGCCACTACTGAGTAGCAGAAAGACAAAGAGAAATCACAGCCAAGCCCAGAACAGCTCATTCAATGAAAGGGCCTCATGCCCCTCTCCCTTACAGTGGTTGCACACCCAAGTTATTCTGCTAACACCTAAACCAGTTATTTCCAACGTATCTTTGTGAGTAAAAGGAGTTTCGTGCTCCAGCTGTGGATGTCCTTCACAACAATGTTTAGGAATACCAAAGGTCTTCGTCTCCACATGCATTGGTCTTGTCCTATGTATAAACAGTCCCTAAGACTGTTGGGTTTAAGCCCGTTTTCAGGACCAGGCTGATGCCCGTGTTCTTCACATACGTGCGCACAGCCTGGGACCCAGCTGCGAAAGGAAGGCGAGAGCCCATGTTGCGGGTAGTCATGCAGGTCCCAGCTCTTGTTCACATTACCCAGAGGAGGACATGGGAACTGGCAAGGGAGCAGTTTTCTCCACTCAGCTATTCCTAAACATGGCGTGGAAGTTTTGAATTTCTGCTGCAGGCAGGCTCAGAGCCAGCAAAGTGCCCACACTGCAAGACTTACGAGTCCGAGTCCTCTTTTCAGAGAGCAAGCACAGCTCAGGAACTGCTTCAGCCTTGGAACCAGACCCGCTGAGCACCACCAACCTCTGCTAAAGGAATGCAATCGTAAAGCAGGTATCACGGAATAGGGGGGTGGCCGGGGTGGGGTGTTGTCATGCACAACAGTAACTGGTTGGTTTGTGCAGCAGTGTCCCACCTTTGAAACAGAAGTAGGACTGTTTGTTTAGTGAGGCATGTTCACTTTGAGGGGGGTATTGCAAAGAGCAATATAATCTATCTTCCTATCTTACCAGGACCCCTAGAGAATTAGGTATTAATCTGTCATCCCAGATAGCTGAAACGGGAGGTTTCCCGCATGCTGGCAGCAATCCCCTCCCTCCTACGACCACTTTCTCTGGGATAATAAATAAGTCCCATTAACAAAATCCTCAGACTCTGCTTCCTCGACTCCTGCTCCGACACATAGCTCAGCTTTAAGCCCCAGCCATCTCTTCCTGCTCAGCCAACGGCAAACCATACTTTCCATGAGCTAAGGCAAAAACAAAAAATCAGCTTTCACCCCACAGATCCCCCTTTCCCCTGCCTCCTGGTACTCGAGGTTCCTCTCCGCCCTTTGAATTAGGAGGTATGTCAGGCTTGTGGAACCAAGCCCAAACTTCCCTGAGAAAACACAAGAGTCAAAGGCATGTTTTGAAAATAAATATCAAAGCTGGCAAGCGAGGGCGATGGAAGACGGAACCGGCATTGTTAGAAGCTGGTAGCAGCAAAATACGAGGGGCTTTGCGTGGCAGTTTCACACAGGACTCAGCACTGACAGAGCCTCCTGCCAACAGTATCTGGGGAATGTTGCTCAAAGACCAAAAGAAAGAGCATTGAGTCTCGAGCAGGGAAGAAATTAGAAGTGTCTGTCTCTGCCACTCTGATAAGACAAGGAATAATAATAGAGTGGGAGAAATAAGTGTGGAGGGGCGACTTAAAAAAAAAAAGGAGGAGAAACTGGGCAACAGAAAAGCATGTCAGAGTTATAAAAAGAGACAGAGAAGGGAATTTTATTCATGAGCTTTCTGAACACATTTGCCATTATCACGGGCATGAGAATATTATTCTGCTGCTGTCAGGGGCATGTGACTGGGGCTCCAGCCATCAGAAAATCACCGCCAGCTGTCAGAGGGCCAAGCCATTAAAGGCGATGGGCCAACACCAATCACACTGTCAAGAAATACACTTGCTTGTCAAGAGATTAGCAGTCTGGCCTCCAAAGCCTTCAGAGATCGTCGGCATCAAAAATGGAGATGGTCATGTGAATAGTGCAGAGTCTCTGGCAATGGAAGCGGTGGGTAGAAATGCTCCTTTTAAAAGAGGAATACAAGAAGGAAGGTGTTAAACTGTTTCTGGTTGGCTCTGGTACATCAGGAGCACTGAAGAGTAGATAGCGTCTTTGCTCTGATGGCATTAAAAAAAAAATTAATTAATGCAGAAACACTGCTCAGCCTTTGATCAAATGGTCTCATGCACAGGACCAACCTCTGAGCAGACTGCAGCTTTCTTTGGGAAGACTGGCAAGAGAAAGCAGCTGACCTGAGCTGGACTCTGGCTGGATTTTATTCCCCTTTCCTTTGAGCACCAGCAGTCCCCTAACCTATATCAGTCACACCTGATCATGGATGGGGCATAAGGTTTGGACTGCAGATGTGATGCAGACATTGGACCAAGGTCAATTGTATGAGGTTCAACAAGGCCAAGTGCCGGGTCCTGCCCTTGGGTCACAACCACTCCATGCAACGCTANCCACAGATGCGGCACTTGGGGACATGGTTTAGTAGGCATGGTGTTATTGGGTTGACGGTTGGACTAGATGATCTCAGAGGTATTTTCTAACTTTCATGACTCTGTGATCAATGATTGTATGATTTCAGTCTTACAGTAGTCCCCCAGCCTTGTTCAGCGATGATCCTAGAGAAAGGCCAGCCCTGGGACTAGCAGTGCTTATTCCAAGTGCCCTTTTCTTATTTTACAGGTGACAAACCTAGACTTGGTTTTTGAAGTATAGCCTATAAGGGAGCGTCTGTATCCCTTTCCTGAGATAGTCACACTCCAGTTTCTGCCAGAAAGCTACAAAGCCATTAATATGGATCACAGAAATCACGCAGCGTTCACAGAGGATGCTCTATGGCTTGTGCTAAGCATATTGCATCAAGTTTAAATCATATATTAGCGTTGCCTAACTTTTAGGTCACACCTACAGCGGCCTTTGAACTCAGAAATTCATCGAGTGATTCAGACTGCCTACAGCTGCCACGCTCAGCACTCAGTACAGAGAGAAGTTGCCTGAGACAGCAATTCAGTATTATATCACATTGGCTTACTATTGCAGCCATAATGCCTTAATGCAGACAGAATTCAGAATGTGATTCGTACGTGTGATGTATCTTCATATGCTGTAATCAGGTAATTCAATTCACATTGTAGTTAAATAATTATGTCAGACTTCTGGGCAAAACTTTTCAGTGTCACGATGGACCCACTCTCATCTACAGTTTTGGTACGACAGGTGTATGAAGTTTGGTGTGTCAAACACCTGGACACCACCACACCCAGAAGCCAGCTCTCGTTCATATGAATTCATGAAGCGTGAGGGCCTTACCAAGGTGGCGAAAGCCATGGTTTTCTGCAATACAAGCTAAAGTAACTCATTTCTCGGGAGCTGATGCCACCATGAAAGTAGGGTCAGCGGTACAAAAGCTCTAGAAAACTTCTTTCTTTCTCTGTCTAGCCATGAGCAATCCTACCGAGGCTGATCAGCAAACGTTTACTGTGGGAATGACCATGGGACACAAGTCACCCCAGAAGAAAGTTGCAAGCAGAAATGTATTACTGTATTTCCTTGTGTTTCCTTTGATCCCTCTTTTAGTTCACAGGTCTGAAATATCCAAGCTATGCTAATAAAGTCAATTTGAATTGTCTGAGCAGTTAATGACTTGTTGAAAGAAAGAGTTTGGCTGAGGTGTAAGTTGATTAGCTCGCTAGTAATTAACTGATATCCAGAAAAGTAACAAAGGGTTTTTGCCAAGTAAAGAATGACTTGATCTCTCTCTCCTCCTCCTCCTTCCTGCAGTAAAGGAGAGAAACAGAACAATGGTTTCTCTACAGGAGCGGAACGTGCTTCATTTCCAGGCTAGGTAAAAAAATTTGCATATGCTTGGGGTAAATATGCCATTTTCCCAGAGATCAAGGAGGAAAATAGCAGCTGCCTTCCCCACTGTAGGTGCAGCACAACTGAAGGGATTTCAAGTGTTCAATTTTTTAAAAAATCCTTTTAACGTTTGACATTTTAATAAATCCATATCTGCTTACCAGTGAGACTTTCCACTTGCTCCTGGTGGGTTTTCCCTTTTGTTGCAGAGGTTTCCAAGAGCAGCAATACGAGGAAATAGCTTTCCCTATCAATGAGACCAAATGCCAAGCAGGGCACAACTGGATGGGCAAGGGTTTTAGGGAGCATGGGGTGGGATATATCACCTTCCACGTTCAGACACTAATTAATTCATTATGCAAGATACAGTGAACGAATGGTTTGTGGGTCCTTTTTTCCCTAAACTGAAGGTTATAAGAAAAGGGTGAGACACTGGCAATAGCTAGTTCCTCTGAATGCACTCCAACTGGGGTTTTGGGGTAAAAAAGCTTCAGCCCTTATCCCTCACAGGCTTCACATTAGCCTGTCTTCCAGCCAGTTTCTTGCTTCTTGACAATATCTTGCCTTCAAAATTTGCCTTAAGTCACCCTTATATCATTGGGACTTCCATTCCTGCAGTAGGTGGTCACTGACCAGTCTTTGCCCAGTCTCCATCTGATCATACACCCAAAATAGTGTGAGTGGGAAGGATGGACACACACCGGCAGTTGAAATCAGCGGTGCCAGAAAGTTTAGCAGCATGAATATAGGTGGGAGGAGGCCCCACCTTCAGGAGCTTTAGCTGGACAGGTTAGCTATCTGATGCTGACACCCAAAAGCTTGTTATTTATGGCCACTCGTCTGCACAAGGTAGCTGCTATTAGCAGGAGATTCCTGCCTAATTCACCCAATGGCTTCGGACACTGTCAAACAAGCCTTATGAGGAGCGGCTGAGGGAACTGGGGTTGTTTACTTTGGAGAAGAGGAGGCTGAGGGGAGACCTGATCGCTCTCTGCAACCCCCTGACAGGAGGGTGCAGTGAGGAGGGGGTTGGTCTCTTTGCCCAAGTAACCAGCGATAGGATGAGAGGAAATGGCCTCAAGTTGTGCCAGGGGAGGTTTAGATTGGGTATTAGGAAAAATGTCTTTACCGAAAGAGCGGTGAGGCATTGGAATGGGCTGCCCAGGGAGGTGGTGGAGTCCCCATCCCTGGAGGTGTTCAAAAAACATGTGGATGTGGCACTTGGGGACATGGTTTAGTAGGCACGGTGCTGTTGGGTTGATGGTTGGACTAGATGATCTCAGAGGTCTTTTCCAACCTTAAAAATTCTATGATTCTATGATTAAATCACATGAAACGCAGAGACTTCAAAATATTTCCTGCAAGGTTGAAAATACGTTCATTGTACAACAACTGTCTTTACTCTGTGCCACAGCAATCATCATGATACTATGTACAGATTCTTGGTTTAACTGCAAGCTGCCAGTGCCCTCCCTTCTCTTCCCCAAAAGGCGCTAGTTGTAAGACAGAAACAGCGACGTGTTCTCCTCCAAACCCCTTCTCAGCTCCATTCATGGGGAGGGAGCTAGGACAGGGACAAAAAAGAGAGGAGCACTGCTCCTGTTCTCCCCATGTGAAAAGGGCTACTGCCATTTTTTGCATCCCAAACGGACTCCGTGCAGCCTGTTAAAGCGCTGGAGAGAGCCAATATTTTGTGGCTCTCTTCCTCCGGTATTTTTCTCCTCCCAGACTTCTTATAGGGAGCTTATGTCCTAAGGATAGGTGACTTTGACGAGTGGTATAATATCCAGAGGAAAAGCTGCTTCCCATAGATGCCTCAGTTCCAGCCAGCTGAGCAAAGACTCGATTAGGTATGCACCTTCCATGGATGCCGTGAGTACAGAAAACGTAACAGGAGCTTTGTTGACCTCAAACCAGAGTGGAGTGCTTCTCAGAAGAGAGTAAGGAGTTGGGATTCATGACCTCACCCAACTTCATCCAGCCAAAAGAGCTCGATTCAGTTCTAAAAGAGCAACGAAGCTGGTGAAGGGCCTGGAGAACAAGTCTTATGAGGAACAGNAGACATTTAGTGCTTTTGGACTCAAAGCAGCTGAGAGCCATATGGGGTATGACACTGGATCTAGGGAAGATCCAGTGACCCCAGGGCATCCTGCCCGGCCTTCAGCTGCTGCTTGGAAAGAATCTCGAATGACAAAGGAAGCCAGCATTTAAGGAATTGAACGGAGCCTTTAAGGCAGGATCCAAATTGAGATTAACACACTTAAATATCATTACAAACTTCATGCAAGCCTCTTCATATTCAGCTCGGTGTATGTAAATTAGCAGGCAGTAAAAGACAGCTCGCTTATTTTTCCTAAAGAGAAAGCTGTTTACAAGTGTAAACGATGAATTCTTAAGGCATTTGCTTTTGCTTTTTTAAAGCACGAGAAGAATTCCAAAGCACAAAGGCAGACCGATTCCCAGGTTCCTTTGAAAGTCAATGAGATCGAGCCACATGCTATTTGTGCATTTGGAAAGTCTCCCTCCCATGACAGATTTTCGTGTGATATTTCAGCTTAAACTGGTGTACGTTTACCATAGACATTTCGCAGCTCAGAAGGGCTCTGATTCACATATAAGGGTGAATTAAGCTCAGATGACTGGAAAAGTTAGTAAGCTGAGCTCTCCTTCCACACTTTTCCCAGAGTCAACTGCTTCTCCCTCCGGAATGGCTGAACGGGAGGTTTATCTCCTCCCGTACCAATTTCAGCCCTGCAAATTAGTGCAAACTGACATCAATTTTATCTCATGCTAATGCAACGGGTTGAAAGCCGCAGGTGCTTGGAGACACCTCCGCATGCTTTCTGCTTTCAGGGTGGTAACCTGGTGGTAAGCTTCAGCTTAATCCTGCTACAAGAAAGTGAACATCCTGGTTTTGGTAAAATGGGACCTGCTGCGGATGGTATCACCTGCCTGAGCTTTTGATTTAGAAAGTTTTGGGATACATCACGATAGATCGGATTGGATAGGCTTCTGCTAGGAAAAGGATGGAGAAGAAAAATGCCTCCCTAAAATCTGCGTTGAGGATTGGATATAGGACCCAACCGCCCTCTGCACGAGGGAACGTCCTGTCCTGGGCAAGTCGCATCTCCTTTTCCTAAATACCCGCGCTCGGCAGCCCCCCGTCTCCATCACCTTTTGTAACACTGCTCAGGTGGTCGTATTCCCTCCCGAGCCCTTCAGCGCTGGATGCGCACAGCATCCCCAGAGCTGAAATCTGTGACGCTGTCACGCGCTACCACAGTCACCTGCCAAAAGGCATACAATAGCCTTGAAAATATGACTAAGAACAGGCGTACTACCCGAGCGAGTTCATGAATATTTATACGGCTCGAGGGCTCGAGTGCCTTTCATGTTGCTTTGCAAACGCATGGTTCCGTTTCACTTCGGCGCAGACATTTCTGCTTCGCCGAGCTATGAATAGGAAATCGGTTCAGCTTAAAGCCTGCTGAAGTTTCTTGGATCGGATCCTCCTTCACGTTTAGGAAACGACTTCTCTTTTTCCCTCATTCAGGTGCCAATAAATTTCTCTGATACTACTTCAGGCGTAATTACCATCATCCCAATGACAGCGCTCATAAAGAGCCCTTAAACTTCAAGCCACTTCGCAAAGAGTCTGATTCAGCCTCTTACAGTCCTGCCTTTAGCACCTTACTCATGCCGTCTGCATCCAAATCAGTGGGATAAATTACGCGTTACGCAGGATCGGGCTTGCAGGATCTAGAGGTGTTAATGACCTTTTTCTGCAACCGGTACAGACTAGACAATTCAGAAAGCTGCCAACGACGACATTTTGAGCTGCAGTGTTTGGAAGCTGACGTTATCGTGGGATGTGAGACTCGTGAGCTGAGAACCCCACCGCAGGATTCCACGCCCGAGATGCTGTCTACACTGCCACCCGATAAAATCAGACCCTAGAAGAGGCACGGGTTCGTAACTAACGTAAGGTTTGAGCGGGCGATTCGTAGCACGATCTTTATGTGGCCGATACCTTTATTTTAACATTATTAGAACCGAGTACTGAAAAAGCCTTCAAGATTTTGTGGGTTTTTTTACCTCCCCTCCGCATGCATACGCTGATGAGAGGGAGTAGGTACAACCTTCTCCAACGTGTGTAGCCATAATGAGTTCTCACCAACCTGTTTGTTAGGTCTCATTCTCTGCAGAAATTAAACCGCCAGCAGCACAAGCCATGACGAAGCGTTTGCATAGAGCAAGGACAGCAAAAAGTGTTCTTCCTCAGGTGCCGTTCCCCAAATTTCACGGATCACGCAGGGGAATGGCTGAACACGTACAATTTTTTGAACAGCCGCCCTTTCCCATTCCCCGAGCGAAAAACTACTGGATCCACATACTAAATCTACAGGACAGATCCCTCCAGTGGTGTAAACTGACATGACTCAATTAACCTAACGGATCAGTTAAGCCATGAGGTTTCAGGGCAACATAAAACTGTATGGAAAGAGGATCCTTTGCCACAGGCAACCAGAAGCCACAGGAAATTACTCCATTGGCATGCCAACAGTAATACCGAAAATCAGCATTTCAGGAGTTCGACGTTTGTTTCTCTTCTTGTGATTTCAGAAACAAGACATGCCCTCCTACGTCGTATTACCTATGTCGTACAGCTCCCACAAAGACCATCCAACACTCGGACATGGGTAGGTTTGACCATCTGGTTAGACAGACCACGTTTACAGGCAAATAACTTCAGGCTGTCACATTATATCCAGTGCAGTAATGTATACTACAAAGCATAGCTCAAGGTTACGGAGAAAAAGTATTGCTTTTTAATATTATTTCTAATAATGACAATTATTATATCAAAACAATATTAACATAATCTATAATATTAATAATAAAGACTTAGTAATCATTATTATTATTGCAACAGCTGAAACCATCAAAGGTGTTTTTGTGGAAGACGAGTTTACCTTTACAAAACAGTTTCAGGGGAAAAAAAAAGCGTGTATCGTAACGGTTTGCAGCTGCCTCTTCAGTACTGCCCTTCCGAGTGCAACGGCTGAAGGGTTTGCCAGCGTCCAAAAGCAGAGAACCAAACCACCGCATAAGTCAGAAGTAAATGCATATTGTGACGGAGAATACTACAGAAAGGTGTCAAATAACTAAAAATTCCCCAGTGATTCAAATTAATGGCTAGCTATGCATTTTTGCTTGTCTTTCTATCTAGAAAAAACAGAATGGGTAACAACCCACATTGGTGTTGCTATATACCCCATACCATTGTTCATCAATTCACTTCGCCCAGTTTTAAAGCCGGTTTCATGCCCGACTTCTGGTTTTATTGTGGCTACAAATCTTCTCACATCCAGCATGCATGTGATGAGAAAAGAAACAAGCAGCAATATTTTTAATTATTTATTTAAAGCCAAGTGTAACTGAATATTACACAAATTGCTGGGTTTCTCCTATTGTGCTCCTGGTGCACAAATGGGATATTTAATAGTCATTACTTCAGTTTCTGAATTACTGCAGTTTCAAACTGGGAATTATTTTTCTGCGAGGAACTTTTAGGCTTAAAATGGTTAACCATGGTAACAACGTATAGACCAGAGCCCTACCCATGTCCTTACTATATAAACTGAACCGCCCAAAAAGCTAACGTGCAGCAAGCAGGCTAGAATCCTCCTTGCTGTTTACAACCAGTTACATTTGTAAAAAACAAACCAGTTTACAACTGCTTCTGAATCAGTCTGGTACTCTTCCAGACCTCAGTCTTGAAAGTCTAAATCTGGGGAGGATAACCTAGCTCTGAAAAAAAATAAAAAGGCAGGTCTGCACACAAAAAATCCACAGTGATCCTGATGATGTTTTGTCAATCTAAGTATTTTATCATTGCCATCACAAAAATCAGTTTTGCTTTGAAGGCTTATACCATGACGAAAAATGTTAAATCATAGAATAGAATCATAGAATCGTTAAGGTTGGAAAAGACCTCTGAGATCATCTAGTCCAACCATCAACCCCTGTCCTCCCCACCCATCCCCCCAAGAAAACCAACCAAACAAAAA
>VZTL01069759.1:0-32313 GCA_013400535.1 Scopus umbretta
CCACTATGCTTGAATGTGGCATCCACAGTGAATTTGCTTACACAGACTGAGGAATCAGAGAGTAAGAAAACTGGGGGGGGAAAAGGCAAAAGTCATGACAAAAGAGCAGATTACTGAGCCTACGAGCAGCGTACTAACAAGGGCAGAGTGGGAATAAGAAGAAATTTTAACAACTGAAAATTATTTAGATCACAGAAAGAACACCACAAAATGTCTACAGGTTGGAAAAAAAGAAAATAGAGAGAAATCACCCTATTCTTTATAATGGAGAAAATTGTTCACGTGTTCCAACTCGAGCACTCCTTGATACCAGCAAGCTGTGGAAACCAGAAATATAAAAGGGTTCAAAAGTGACTGAATAAGCTCAGAGAAAAGTGAATCAAGGGGTTTTAGTATAAAATGTGACATCTTTGGATCATACAGTCCTTCAGCTACAGGTTGCTGGAGCTGGTGAGTTAGGGTAACTATTACTATGTTTGCCCTCTTCTTATGCTCTTGCCATTGCTGGCCCCTGTCAGAAATAGGTGTTGATCCGACCAGAGCTTTTGCCTGACCTAGCACATCACTAGCAGATCAGATAGGACCTTGGAAAGTCTAAGATGTTTCTCTCCCTCTTCTTTCTTTTCCCCTTTGCTCTAAGGAAGGTAACTTTCCACAGAAGTATGTCTGGAAATATCAGTATGGTGTCAGTTTGCACAATATGGCTGGTTTATGTGCTTATCAAATCCCAGGGGATTAACTAGTTGTGATAAATTAATGTTAGAGAAACAATGCAGATTCTCAGATGAGAAAACCAGGTCATTGCTCTAGATACAGAATTCAGCAAATGAAGACTTGTTCACTTACTCCTTAACCTCCATTTTCCTCGTATTAACAAACCAGTTCTCCTATAGGTCTGCACTGAACAAAGTCTAGGGACACATCTCCCATGTTTCCTTTCTTTGAAATAATCAATTACCTAATCAAAAAAAGGTTGGCTCCATCTGACCTGATCGTTCTCCTGCTGCACTGAATGAGAAGCAGCCTCACAAGGAAGCAGTCAAGAAAACTGCCATGTTCTCTCCAGGACACAGACCATGACTTCATTGGCATTACTACCATCATTCCATAGACCCAAGAGGGCTTCAGGGCTATAGGCAGGGTTTCACTGTGACAGAAAGCTGATCTGGCACTAATGATGTGCAACACAGCAACACTGTTAGAACAGGACAGACAGAAATTTCAATACACACTCCACATCAGAAGGCAAAAACAAGAACACTATTAACTAAAAATGTGAATATAACCCTTGTGCCCTTGATGGACAAAATGGAGCTAGGCAACCACTTAGATATTGTTGTTGGAGTTGATCAGTTCCACAGGAAATTTTAACTCTGTTTATTCCCGAAAAATGCCATTATGAGTGTTAATTTTTCTGTCTCCCTGGTTGCATTTTCACCTGCACATTGGACTGAAAGTCTCTACAATCATGACACAAGCCTAATGACAGAAGACTGTTAAATGAGGCAGCCCTCTGTTGAATATAAACTTCCTCAAACAATAATTTTGATCATTGAAGCCCTGCAAGATCAATGCCCCAAGCCTCAGAGCTGTTACAGGGGCATGTGGCACACCAGGAAGATGGTGTTGATTTCTGTGCCTCTCCCATTAGCCATGATATGCAAACAACAGTGCTCTCACTGCAGCACTGCATTGGCATACTGGGAATTTCCTCCGAGCCCTTTGAAAAACAGTCATACAGTGTTGACACATCAGTAAAGGAATAAGCTGTAGTATCACTGCAAATTCATTTAATTCAGTTCCATGGAAAAATTCAGCAAGGCTTTCAGTATTCATCACAGGCTAAGACAGCACATCTCAATGTTCCTAGATAACGTATTGCAAGCAGAAGAGTTAAGTTTCCCTTTGGTTTCTATGGCTCTTTTGTCAGCATTTAACATTACTGATCACAGGTTTGCTCTTTTCATCCATGGGAGGTGCATAGGATTCTCACCCAGCAAGGACAGTGTCAGAGTTGTTCCAGGACAGACAGTCTTGGTAGGCTGCAGGATGCTCTGGTGCAACCCTACAGCAGAGACGCTCAGCCTCTGGTGTGATGCCAGTTTTCCCCTCTGGGACATGAGGGGCTTTTTGTACAACTTGACTGTGCTCTGTATGCTGCCTTTGTGCTCAGGGCACATCCTTGACAAACACACGTCAAGCAGCAACCTCCTTAGGACTGGGCATCCAAAACAACTCAAGCAGCATTACGTGCTTTGATACACCAGCCCTGCACCTAGGTGTGGGTTACAAGTAGGAATATCTTTTTTTTTTTTCCCTGGCCCCAGTCATATCATATAACTTCAAAGCAAAGGTCACTTAGCTTAGTTCCAGTGCCAGCCACCGTAGCCTTATCTTTTCTGATTGCTCTTCTTTTTATTTCAGTTGAACATGAGCAGGGTAACTCCATTTGCTTTTCCTATAGGATGATGAATTTTCAGGCCATTATAGCAACCTGTAAGTGTCCTTAACCAATCTTTACCCCCAAGGGAAACCATCATTGTATTGGGCTGTTATGACCAGTCTTTCATTTCCTCGTGGGAGGCACAGCCAACCCAAACTTACTTGTACAGACACCACTGTCCTTCATCAGTGTCATAACCAGAGATTTTTCCACCCTGATGATGTCCTCCAGTGTATTGACGCTTTTGTTTTGAGAATGTTAATGGGATCATCACCAGGCAATATTAACAAAGAGGACAATGGCCAGCCCAGGGTCTGGAGACAGGCTTATAGAGAGTAGGTCAACCACATCACATCATAAGTCTTTTTTCAGAGCAACAGCTTCTCCCTGACCAAAGTCACTTCTTATTTGTAATGACTTGTTCAGCCCAGAGGAGCTGACAGCCACCTGGAGTCTCTTGGCTGTTTCCGGAGCTTATTACTGGATGTACATTAGAAATCATTTAATCTCTTCAAAAAACAAGATCTAGGATTAATGTGGTGTGGGTTTATTTTAGGCACCATTTTTCCTCCAGAAGTCCTGGCCTGTAGGGACAGAAATGATGTAGAAATTCTTCTGTTTTCAGTAAGCATATGCACGTGTGTAGCCAAGTTTTCAAACAAAATCAGCTTAAAAATTCCTGGGGTTGATTGTTTTCTTGGAAGGTAATTTGTCCCTGCATAATCACATCTTCTCAAAGAATGGTGGCAGGTTGGTGCGTACAAGCCTCTGCTGCCTCCAGGATCTTTGTGCCCCTGCACTGTTGCCTCTGCAGGTCTGTGAGTCTCAGGTTTCTCTGCAGAGGCCTGTAGAAACACACAATTTACTGACCTGCAAGTAGCTCTGGAATTCAAATTACAACCTTGGCAGCAGAGAAAAAACACCAAGTTCTCTTCAACTTCTGTGCTAAATAAAAAAAATAATAAAATTTAATAAGAGAGAGGTGCCTGATAAAGCTTATTCCTTTGTATCCATAAGCTTGTCTCCACAGAAACCCGCACTAACTACAGCAGGTTTCTGTTACATAAGCCTGGGTGGGGGGAAAATCCCATCAATCAAAGAGTGCATCTGCAGCATGGAGGACGGAGGATTCCTTTGTCTATGTCCACTGCAGATCTGTTAGTCAGACAACTCTGGAAACAGACATGGCTTAACAACCACAAGTTAACACTACAAGACATCAAGTGTGGCACCTGCGCTGTCTTGGAAAGACCACATCCCTGCTGCAAGCTCTGCCTTTCCCTGATGCTCCACTTTATGCAGAGATCCTAGCCAAATGCAGGCTCAGTACTTGTTTCTTTCAGTGTCCTCAGCATTGTTTGAATATGACTTTCCACACCACATTTCATCATGATCAACATAGGACTGATGTATACAAACTACAAAGAGGTTTGAATAACATTTTCTTGCATTCCTGGCAAGCTCTGACATGGGCATCATTTCTTATTTTACCAGGGAGGTAACGCCACAAATAACCAAGCAGAACAGGTAGGACTGGCCTCATTTTCTGGGGAGGCGGGGATACAACACAAAAACAACCACGAACAAGACCAACCCAAAAAAACACCCCCAAAAAACAACAGGAAAAAAACCAAAAAACAAAAAAAACCAGGGAGTCCTGGTGATAAATTATCCTCTTTTCATTCCTTATTGGGTAAGTTGCAAGAACACTTTTCTGGCTCCCCAGGTTGTACCATGTTTCTGAGCTGCCCAGATGCCTTGCAGGACAGCACCATAGACAACCTAATAAATAAATAATACACAGGTGCCCATCCAGCTGCCCTGAGTGCCTGAACATCTACTTAGGGCTGTGCTGGTGCCCAGAGGTCCTTCCAGAATAGAGGGTCCCTAGTGTGATCATCAGCCAAAATAGTGAATCTCCAGGCTGGAGACAGAGCATCCATCAGGCAGACCTGAGGCTGTGGATGAACTCCCATGGGAAGCAGGGGCCATCACACACCTTGGCACCTTCCAAATTGTGGCAAAACACACTCCCTTGTCTTTGCCTTTTCTAGCATACAGCAGGACATACAATAAAACAAACCAGTTTCTCCCCCATTCCCCAAATCCCTAATTGCTACACTGCAAAATGAGAGACAGAGCAAACTTCATCCACCAGACGTTAATCAGGCCTCACCATGTGCTGCTGCCATATTTCCAGGTGCTGTAGGGGATCAGTGCAGTACAGGAACCTGCAAAGAACAGAATATAATTGTCACCATGACCCTGGCTTTCATACCCTAGTGTCACTTTGTTACAAACTTGGCCTGATCCTTTAGAGAGGAAAAGTTTTGACATCAGCGTGAAATACTGAGATGTACTTATGAAGGCTACAAAATAAACAAAATCTGGGAAGGTAGCTTGACACAAAAAGACTATTAAGTTACCCTATTTGGAACCAGAGTAAAAATAAGAAAATCTTTCCCTTTTATGTTGAAATAGTATTTGCTGTCACAGTCTGGTTACTACCATCCTTCCCCTTCCCCCTGCCAGAGTTCCCCTAGATAAAGAAGAGCTGGAACCATCACTCTGCTGTCCTCTGCAAGAAGAAAACTGAAGGTATCCCAGTGGGGAATCACCTATCTTTCCTTCATTGGAACATGCCACTTGACAGATACTGAGTGCCCATGAATAAGAGCATAAATCTGGGAAAGGACTTAGGATTATTCTTGTCTGTGAGGTGGTAACATGCACCTTGCTTGCTAGTGCATCTGTCTCCCCTCTTTTCCTTTACTCTGTGTCATTAACATGGAGACTCCCCAAAGCAGAACCTCCTTATGGATTGAAGACAACAAAAATAGTGGTGATGAGCAGGACTTTCAGTTACCTGCCTATCCAGTCCTCAGGCTGTGTTTCTGCCTGTGCAGTTCATGTTGCCCTCACTCCTTCCCAGGTCCCTCTAATCTTAGCTTCTACTGCTACTCACATGTCTTGAGGCTCAGCTTCACTTTTACATCTGCATCTCTCTGTCCCTTCAAGTGTATTCCAAAGCCTTTTCTTCTACATCATTCACTAACCGGAACTGTCCATTCCAAAATAGTGTGGACTTGAAACTGGCAAGGGAGGGGATGGGGACAGAGAGAGAAAGAAGGAGAAAAACAAAGAGAAGGAAGAAAGGGATATGTGCAAGAGCTGAGGATCACCACAGTGGTTTTCTGCTCATCTCTGTGTATACATTGCCTCTTCAGAGCATTTGTTCTTTGCAACTGATGGTTTCATTTTTGTGCATAAAAGTGCTGCACAGTATTATGGCATCATGGAAATAGCAATGAATAATGCAACCTCTCACCTTCCCACTGGAATAAAATCATCATTTGATTTGTGAATAATTTTCTTAAACTCCCACTAAAAGACTTGTCAGAGATGAAACATTTTTTAATTATTAATGGTGCTTCCCATTAAAATAAATAAAACAATAAGTCAAATTTCTAAATGATCTGGTGGTATTCAGAGACAACTGCAGAGCAAATTATTTGATGAGGCTGGTAATGACAAAAAAAATTAACCAAATTTTCTTTTTAGAAATTATAAAGATTTCCTAGGGAACACACCAGAAATATCTTAATTAAGAGCTTTAAGATCACAGTACAGCTGAGATTCCCCCGCCCCCTCTCACGTTTCCTGTATGGAAAAGGGTTACTTGCCAAAGAATCCCAAATCAGTCTGTGCTAAGGTGAGTGGGAGTTTCCTTTTCATCTCAGCTGGTGTTGAACGAGACACAGTGTCCTCATACAAGCCATAGTGGCTGCAGCTGGACCACTCTGTGCTTTCCCTCTTCTTTCAGGCAAGCTGGCAGGACTCTGCTGATGGGATATATAATTTCCCTTCTCTTGTCTTTTTCTTTTCTCAACAATATAAATTTCCATTGTAAATCTTAGATGGTAAAATTTTCAATGTAGTAAGCAAAGGGCAGTTCAGTCAGATGATTTCCAGTTGAGTTTATTAAAGCTGGAAACCACAAAGTCGTGATAGAAAGCTGAAAGTAACCAGAGATGTTTAGCAGGATACCATGAGAGCATGTTATGGTTTTGATAAATTGGAGAAACAGCCTGAAATTAATAACAGAAGTTTCTTTAGGACAAATATAAACTTACTCACTCAGCAAACATTTCCCCAGATGCAGAAAGACTAACGCTATTAAGAGATCTTCAGAAATTTACTGGTAAGCCCTATTGGTAGTGCTCTCATGAGGATGATGTTGAGATAGAAAGGAACAGGTGCATAATCTGATCAGGTTTTTCATCAATTATCCTTAAAAAAACCCCAACTTTAAAGTCTTCCCTGAACAGCAGAGGAAGGGCCATTTGCCTCACTGGTTTTAACATTCTCCTTTATCTTGTCCCAGAGTGCTATAAAATCCACAGTAATTATATTTAAGTACCTATAATCAAGAATCTTGAAGGAGGATATATGAGAGATCATAAGCAGCAGTAACTCCAGTGCCATCACTATGACAGTTGCAGGCAGATTGGAGCCAGGGAAGGGGCAGAAAACCACCAGTGGGAGGAGGAGAAATCCCCATTGCTCCTCTTCTGCACCCCTGCAAAGTGACCCCCAATGCCATGGTGGGCTCCAGGGGACTAATGTCAAGAAGGAAGCTTGCTGGCATGAAACTTGACTTGGAAAGATGGCTTCTTCTGAAAAAGGATGAAAGAGCAGGTCATCCAGAGTGTGGTTCTCCAAAAACCTAATACTATCTCCAAATCACTAGGACATCTGCCAAACAACAAATACATGCAGTAAAACATGCCTGCTCCAGACCTAAGCTCCACCTCCAGTCATACAGATTTCATCGCAAATAGAGCAAAGTACGTTTTTCTCCCAAATACATGACAGCTTCTATGGCTGCACCAGCGCAGTAAGCCAAATAAATCACTTATGGATATGATGTGCAGTGAATACAATAACACTCGGGAATCTGCATAAGCTCATCTCACAAAGCACTCAAGGGGAGAGGGTAAAGGTGGGGTGTAAGGTTCTTCTGTTCGCTGAAGCCTTCTGGTTGCCCTCCTGTTGAAGACTTAACTTACACATTTTTAACATTCATGTGCTTTCTTTTAATCCTCCAAACCCAATAGTTAAAATTTGTATTTGTTGTTTTCCTTCTAAGAAAAAGGCATTTCATAGTCTCGACACGGTCCATTCAAAGACTACATCTATCCAGACAAGGGCTCCTAAAGGCAGGTTTGGTTTATTCTTCATTGGTGTGGTTCAGTCAGGAGACTTCAACAGATGTGAACCAGGCAGGAGTTGGTGGTCCCTACCAGAGGCTGGTCTGATACCACTTACAGCCAAGACCTCTGTGTCCCCCTTATTGTTTGCGTTAGACCAGTCCCCCGCGCTTTGGTCCACAAGGTCCTTTCCCCATGCACAGCGGCCACATCTCTCCTCCTGCACAGAGCCCATGTGCCACCCACCACCCCACGGGATGGTGACGGCTGCTCCAGTCCACAGGTCACCTGGGGTGCCCTGGCTCAGGGCTTCCCCATCCCTGCAGAGCTGCTCAGAGGCCCATGAGCTGCCTCACCCTCTCCTACGTCTGTCTAAGAGCAACCAAGAGCTTCAAAATTTGTCTCAGCTGTGGGAACAGGCAAGCAGAGAGGTGGGTAGAATAGCTGCAGAAATTTTGTCCCCCTAGGAAACAGGGAAGGTTTGTATGGGAGGGGTTAATCCTTTCCTAAAGTACCCAAGAAACGTAATATATGACTTTCAAATCTTTATTAATCATACACTTTTCAAAGATTTTCCAAAAATACATAAAAGTACTTTTTCTCTGTGGTGACTGTTTCTCTGCCATGTCGTAACTTAACATCACAAGGCATTCCAACGGTCTGAAAGATTTTTTTTTTTTAAGTGAAAGGTAAAGTCTTTCTCATGCTTGTCATTACAAAAGCAACAGTATATACACTCACAAAGTCCCAGCTTAAAGAACAGCTAATAATGTGTACTCAGGACCATGTAAAACCAGAATATAATAGAAATTCAAGTGGCAATCTTACTGCATCAATCAAATTTTAGTACTAGTGACCCTCTTTTCCCCAGAGGACTTGACACTTCAAATTCGAAAAAGCTGCTGAAAAGATCACAGGGATAAATTTGGAAATATATTTAAACTGGGAGAACATTAATTTAAATTATGATAATATGACCTATTAAAGAAAGAAATTAAAATTTCCCAATTGATTATGTGAAAAGAAATTCAATTCCAAAAGGGGATGAAACACCAGTTACGCCTCAGTTTTGAAGAGGTGGAGAGAATATGAACATTTAATTCTCTGGCTATTTACAGAAGCGATCTAGTGACTTTCAAACTTCTCCAGTTTTCAGACCCTTAAAAATTTACAGCAGAGGATCCCATTAAAGAAAACACAAGCCTACTCACAAGAGGCTTGCTTTACTTGGTTACTTTTACTGATCTGTCAGAAACAGACTGTGGAAATGAAGGGCCTAAAGAGCAGCAGTCAAACCCCGCTGAGGACAGATGCTGCTTCCACAGTTAATCGATACAAAGGTAGCTTGCTGTCAGCTTTCAGCATGCCCAAAGTGTGACTTCTATTTGGATTTGCAAGGCACATGCAGGTGCAGGTCCTGGCGAGCCTGTGGATGGAACATAAAAGCTCACCAGCAGATGTAATTAGCAGAAGGCTTTGCCCATACAAATTGCTTAACAGCAGGATAGAGTCAGGGGCTGCAAAAAGACTTTTGCTACCTAGGAAAAGGACAAATGCAGTAAAAGGCAATGGGGAGACATGACTATGCTACAGCAGGACTGAATTGTAGGCCCATACCACCAAATTTCCTCTAGACCCTCATCCATTTATGTTTGCAATAGCAAGTCCCCATAAATCAATGTTTGTTTAGAGAGGGAAGTCCAGATCCCCTGTACTTTTTGCTCTGCTGCTGGTAGCTTGGCTCGTGATCTTTCCCTTTGCCCTCTGCTGACGGACGGAGCAAGAAGAGCAGAGCCAACAGCCCCAGACAGTCTCTTAATCTCACTTGAGCAATTAATTCTACTCTATATATGCAATTAAATATTTTATTCTCTCTCTGGCCCAAGGCAGCAGGGCAAGCAAGAGGCAAGGGCCTACCACTAGGGAATTTGGGGACTCGAGCCCTTCTTTGACTCACCAACTCTACTTTAGGACACACAGTCAGTTTGGCCCTTCTCCTCCCAAAGTGATAGCTGTTTCACATGTTGCCTTTCTCCCTTTGACACAAAATCCAAGCTTTGTTCAGTTGTGAAATTTACACAACTTCCAAAACCTTCATAACTCTCACAAACCAGAATTTTTACATTCTGGCCAGACAAGGTCACCCAGATCTACTGCTGCAGGGACCAGGATAAGCAAAGTGACTTTATCACCATTGTTCTCATCCCTGAAACTCACCTTCCCTTTTTGGGATCACCTTATGCATTTATAGCAACACAGCACTGCTGAGAACAGCACATGCAGTGTTCATCACTGGGGCAGAACATCATGAGAATTATTCTTCATCTCTCTTTTACAAAGAACAGAAAACAGAAAGACTTATAATTCTCCTATCTTCGATCTCACAGCTTCGTGAAACTTATTATTTACTGTTGTATTTTTAAATGTTATATGATTATCTAAGATCTAGAAGGCCACAACTAGAAGGTTACATAGACATTATACAAATAACAACTACAATATCAAGTTAATAATTCAGACTAGTGAAAATTGCCCAAAACTTGACCTTTAACTGAATAAATAAGTGTACAAGACATGGCCTTGCTGTATTGCTGGAAACACTGTTTATTTCCATAGCACTGATATCAGCTGTGTCCTGTGTCCCCCAGAATTAAAGGAACATATCCACTGACATATGACTAGAAATTACAAGACTAGGCCTGCGTCACAGAAAGGAAAAAGGTTATGTAAAGAATTAAATCAGTATGACTCATCCTGAACATTGGGTTTGAAGAATGTTAATAGTACTATTGTGGTATCAAGCTAGCTGCTACAGTTAAGATTGCACTTGGAATTTCCATTATAAATCCTATTTTCAAGGGTTTATAACTTGGCTGTAGTATGAATTCAATCACAGCTGAAACTCAACATACAGTCTCATCATTGGAAGCAAAAGGTTTTTCAAAGAAAAATCATTTTGGTTGTTTGAGGTCACAGGAATGAAAAATACAGTAGAATCATTAAGGGAGAGTTGACACTTTTTTGCCCTCCTGTAAATTACAAATGACCTCTGTATTTAAACTTGGGATTTCATAGGTCATTAACCCAGAACAGAGGATGTTATGTCTAGGGGTATGGAAACAAACTCATTAAAAACACTTGATCTGTTACCCTGAAAGAACTACTAGAAGGTATATTCAGCAACTTCTCCAAAGTTTCAGTATAAGTTTTGATATTCAGAGGACCAAATTTCAGCATTGGTATAAACCGCAGAGCTTCCATCAATTTCTGAGTGACTAATGATACCACATTTCAAGCATGGAGTTGTCTCCAAGTAAGTTCAGCAAAGCCATCCTATTGGCACCAAGATGGATCTTGCAGGGGCAGTTGGGCAACCCAGGTTTCCAAAAGTCAGTGCAGGTACATTTATGTGATAAAACTCTGGCTGCACCAGAGGCTTCATGTGATTCCTGAGCTTTCTCTGTAAGTTGACAAGACCTACGCAGGTTGAAAAGCAGCATTTTAGATGCAGTCAGTGCCTCCTAGATGTGAAACAGCAGAATACATCCCAATGAGGTATCTTGCCCTATCTACCACTTACCTGGACTCTTGCCCACTGCCCTCTTCCCCCATATTCACACAGCTGGTTAATAATTAGCATTTAATCCATCTGCTAATACCATATTTTCAGTTCTCTAAGCACACATTTTCTGTCCCTTAGTTGAGAAAAGACCACCATCCACCAGCTTCCAGAAGATACAGCTGGTCTTTGGCTGAGGCCTTTATTTCTACACACCTTATATGCAAGGATAAGAGCAAGAATCCATTAAATAACAATGATTTTGAGTACTCTGAAAAGGCAATATGCCACATGAAGAAGAGTCTTTGGTTACCAGCTAAAGCATAAACCAACAATGAGGAAAACATCTGTTTATAGGGTTGGTGTAAAATTAGGAGTCACTTCTGTATTTTTAAAAGAGGGATCATAGGAAGTATCTGGGTCTTCAGGTGTTTCTGAAATGATAGGAGGCTTGGGAAAGATGGTGCTGGTGAGGCAGGAAGGATGCAGCTGTGCTGCAGGACGTGGCACTGTGCAGGGAAACTCATGCCAGCCCTGGCAGAAGCTTCCCACCAGTCGGTGGCTAGCACGGCCCCAAAAACGCTCAGCAGCCTGAGGCCCTGTCCATAGGCAGGCTCACCTTCAGCTGGTCCTACTCACAGGGCAAAGCACTGTGCTGCAATGTGCCCCCGTATAAATGATCTACATTAGAAAGAAAATAAAAAAGAAAAGTGCTTACATTGGCACCTGGCAAAAAGATTTGTCTTAGGTAAGCAGCTTTCATTTCAGATCAAGCTGTTTACTCATTCCTCGTCAGATCTTTAATGTCAGTAGCAGTGGTTTGCAGGGTTAATAGCATTTTAATGATACAGGTTGCAATCTAACTGAGTGTTTCTAAATGGAAGGAATTAATTGCATCCATAAAAATTTGATGGGGCTGTTGTCAGGTGTCCATCTAGATTGGAAGTATTTCCCCAAAGCTGCTGAGTTAAGCTTCTTAATTTCATTGAAGGAGATTTTGTTTCATTAACTTGCCTCACCCATGTCTGGCTAGACTTGTCAAAAGAATTTCATATGAACATCAGACCACCTTGATGCATCTCAAACATAACTGTTACAAGGACCCAGACCGCAGGCCCTTGAGACAAAATGTACACAACCCTTAAATAATGGCTTTGATCTTCAAATTCACAATGTTCTTTCTTCCTTTTTTTTCCCTTTTCACATGAAATATATGTTGACTAATGAGCAATGTCTGCTGGAAGCCACAGGAACCGCAGTGTTCAGGCACTGGGAATGGCTGCGCAGCCCCTGGATGGGATGTTCCCAGGAGCTGGGGTGTTGGGCACCTGGTGGGCTTCAACACAGTTCCAAATTAGTCTTTCTGCTTGAACTGAAATCAAACCACTCAAAAGATGTGGTTTTTTTTTTCCCCTGCACTAAAACAGTGTTTGGAGGTTCAGTAGGTTCCACAACATATGATGGCACAGCGGAGCCTCTACTTCATCCCACGTCCAGTTTGGTAAGTGGTATTTCTTCCCATATGTTATGAAGCAGCACAGTAAAGCAGAAACCTTCCAACCTGCAACACGATCAGAGTCTGTCTGAGGGGAACTTAACCATCCCTTAAAAAAAACTGATGGGGAGGAAAGCATGTGAGTGGTAGTTTATGGGAAAATTGAGGAGCTTACTGCAGAAACGTGTATTGCTGGCAATATAGTGAAGGATTGCAGCACTCCCTCCTTGCATATGAGATAATAAATACAGACAAGCAGAAAATATTTCTCCTCAGTGTCTGTATCAGTAAAATATACCTTTTAAAAGTGTTTGCTGAAGCTTCAAAACCCAAGAGCTGAGACCTTTGAAGCTCTTCTAAACTTCAACAGAAGCACAGTGTGTCAAAGCCAATGTTACCATGCAACACCATCAACTTCAGAGCAAGGCAAAGACGTGCGGGGAAAGCACTGGTGCTTTGGACAATCAAGAGCTTAAGAGCAGCGCACTTAAGAGCAGCTCTTAAGAGCACTCCTGGCCAAGGGCTGTCAACAGCAGCACTACCAGCATTACCAGATGAAAAAAGAAAGGATTCAGTTTGGACCCCCACTTCTCTAGAACCACCTTCCTGCAGCCAAAGGAGCAGAAGAAAGCAGGTGTCTTTTTACTCTGGAAAGCTGCCTGGCAGAAAAGGGGTGTTCATCAACAGCCAGCTAAATATGAGCTTGGACCATGTGGCCAATAAGGCCAACAACATCCTGGCTGTCTGAAATANTGAATAACATGTAAAAGTGAGACTTTGCAAAGTATCAGCAAAGTTAAGCCAACAGTCTTTAGTAATTAAAGGAGATTCAGGATCAAAACTGTGGGGTGGAATATTTCTGCTTTTTTTGGTTCATAGTCCATCATTTCCATAAGGTGACATCAAGCCCTGGCAAGTTCCTCATACACAACTGTTTTGGCTCATGTAAGAGGCCTAAAATAATAGCTCCAGATATTATAATCAGAGAAGATAACAATTTGCTGAACAAACACATCCTCATGTCACAGAGTTTCAAGTGGCGGAGCAGAGAAAACCAAAGACAGTCAAATGCACAGAAGTGTGTTTATGGGTGTTTGGTAACAAAACTGCCTCGTTTGCTTCAAACTAAAACTGGCATAAGCCTAGTGGTGGGAGGGAAGATGAGAGCTCGCCTGGACTTCTTCCATCTTAAAATAGAAGGAAAAATATCTAGGAAGCAAACCTACGCGCTGAGCCACGGGGAGAGCTGAGCCTTGGGGATCTCCTGGGGATTTTCCAGACGAGGACAGGTGCATCTTCAGCAAAAGGTAAACTTCAAGATTAGCCCCAGCATGGCACAGAGCCAAGAGGTACCACTACCTGCAGAGATGCCCAGCGGATGAAGCTGGGGAGTGGTGGCCATGTGGAGGAGCGGTGGTCAGTGCAGGACATTGTTTTGCAACCTGTTGAGTCAAGAACATCTACGAGTTGCTGAACTGATAAACAGAAAAGAGAGAAGAGGCTTTGCTTAGACAGAGGACTACATCTACACCAAAACATTAAAAAGGGAGGGCTGGCCTATCATCTTCAGAGCATGCAGATGGTTACCATGCTTGGTCACTTCCTTGCTGCTCCTTCTCTGGTCGTGATAATGCTTGGTGAAGGAGCACATTCCCAGTCCTCAGCGGGGTGAAAGTGTGTCATCTGTAATTAAACAGAAATAAAAATGGTGTGTTAGCCCCAAAACTTGGCAGAAGGAATTCAGCTATCTTTATGGCATGTAAAACAAAACGAAGCAAAATTATACCTTCCATTACAGAGAATACAGAAGTGGTGAAACTATCTATATTAGAAATATAATGAAAAAATGTGTTACACCTGAAAAACAAAATTGTAAAAATCCATGCCAGCTGCGTGTTCAACTGCTGTTATAGCACATACACCACCACGTTTCTGTAGGCTGGCCCCCAAATACTGTCCTTGCTGCGCTGTGTGAATGCACGTGCTTTAATGATACAGTAGTTAAGTGCCATAATACAGAAAAACAAAACCCTGCCCATATTTTTAATTGCATAAGGATTTTTTAAATAGAAAGCAATCCTTTTTCAATCTATGAAGCTACTCCAGATGAGGGAAAGTAAAATTTAATTAAATCTAATTCAAATCTATTCCCTATCTCCCAGTGGAAAAGCCTTATCTACAAGGGCCCAGCTGCCAGTCTTGCTGCGAGGGGCATATTCAGGGGTGGTTTATGTCAAGCAGTCATTGCATTAATATATAAACTGTTCATATAGCCAAGACTGGAACCCAAATCTTTCAAGTGAGAACATGAATGCCACGGGCATTCACTTGTATGGTGTTTCATGCTGTGATTTTTTTCATGTACAGGGTGAAAATCCCTTATTTGGTGATGAAGAGAAATGGACTGAATTTTTTCAGGTAAGTAGAATTTTGGCATTGGTCTTCTGCATGAGAGGAAGAGCACCTGCCTAATCGTAACTACCAAATTGTAAAATAAGGCTTATTTTTTTGGCAGTACTAACCTCCAGGAAAAGCTTCCAACTGTAAATCCAGACTGATGAAGGTGCTTCCCTCTAAGAAAAGATCTGAGTCCTGGAGGAGGAAATAATTTAAAACACATCCCCATCTCAAGTTACCTTCATTAACTGGCAGAGCTAGTGCCTGTTCAGCGTGCTGCCTCTTGCTGCTGCCCTCCATCCATACTTAAATCTTCCTCTACACCTCACAGAGAGACAGGCCTCTTACCCAGAGCTCTGGAGTCTACTGGCAAGACATAGTGGCTAAAACCACAAAACACTCCACACTGTAGTGCACAAGTCTGGTTTTGGACAGCCATTCCTGTTTCAGAGATCACAAACCCCGCACGACAGAGCATCAGTCCCATGAACTTCATGTAGACCAGTCCAGCACCAAGGACCTGGGGTACAGGACATCACTCTGACCAGTCAACGTGCAGGTCTGTGGATGACAGCTCAGTTTCTACACTTCGTGGTTCCTCCCCTTGGGCTTTAGCTTCTACACGGTGTTGTACACTGTGTATGCTGCCCCTCCTCTCTCCCCTCTTAATTATTTTTCCCCCGTGTTAATTAGCATAGCTGCCAATGGCTTCACTAGTCACATAGCCCAAGGCAAGCCAGTAGCTGCCACCATGGTTTTCATCAGCTTCTGTCTCCCATCAAAATTTTGGAAAAATGAAATGTTACCTTTGTTATTCAGCTCACGCAGGATTAATTGGGTCCATGCTGGCTGGGCAGAGGCAGATAGGTCTCACCTGCCCAGGAGGTGCCCCAAGGCTGGCTGCAGCCATGGATGAATCCACTGCATTGATGCTTAGAGACTGAAAGACCTGCCAGACAAACAAGCAATACACAGTATAGGACTTTCTGGCTAAATTGGATAAATAGAAGGCTGATTATTCAGCCAAAGTATCTTCTACGAACAAATCAGCATGCTAGTCATGATACCAAGAAGTGACATTGGAAGAATCGAAAGAGGAAAGGTCTTAATAATCTCTCCTCAGTCAGATGCCTTCTCAAAACCCACTGCCTTCAACATCACCCCAAGAACTTAAGCTTGTAAAAATGTATAGATGTAACAGAACTACAGAGCCAAATCTGCTTCTTTTTATAAGACTTGCCTTCCTTTGTCTTCTTTCCGTGATGCCTAATTCTCTCCCCCGTCTTCACACATCTAGATTAGAGTATATTCTTTCAAGGATAGGGAATAGGTTGATATTCTTTTTTTTGNTGGGAAGCTGAAAAGTGTAAACAACTGAAACCAGGACAACTGGTTTGACTAATGATCATGCAGTAAGCTAGAATTTAAACTGAGTTTGTGGAGGTATTCGTTCAATTTTATTAATTCAATTTATTTCCTACAATCTAGTAAATATGTGGTAACAAATCCTTAATTATTTTTTTCTGTAGATTACTTTAGCACCTTCTTCCCTCCTGTCTCTGGACACTGCAATAATTTAACCCTTTCATTAAAAACATGTCAACTGGTTATTTCTAAGGCAGTGCAAACAGAACTGATCTCACTGAAAAGCTAGAGTAGTTGTTATAATACATACTGAAACCATGAATGTTTGTGTTTATAGAAACAAAGCAATGATAAATATTCAACATGGAAACTATGAATACATTTTTGTTCCTCCTGGGGATTCCTAAACACCTGAAGGAAAAATTCCAAACCAGCAGATAACCTCCCATGGGACCCTTGTGGTTTAAAAAGAAGACTTCACTGGACATGAAACTCATTAGACAGAGTTTAAATTTAGTTCACATAACATCATTCCAACATTTGAGTGTGTATTTAGGATCTAACTGGGACAAAAAGCACTCTTACACTGACTTTGAATCTTCCAACTTCTTTATTTTACTGCCCATCCACTGAGGACCTCTGTCTCTGAGAGATTTCATGCTTTATGAATTCACTTGCATTCGGAGGTGATCTCCGGTCTTTCTTCATCCAGCCTGATCCAGTCTATTCAATTCAGCTAAGTCAAAGGTCTGCAGCTGAGTCTATTGCAGACCTCTCTTGAGAACTGCAGATGTTCTCTAGATCTTCCTGGAATATGCTGTCTGCACTGCCAGAAAATAGAGTAAAGCAGGACTCAAACTGAACAAAAGAATTGACCCTGCCCAGGCACACTGGTCTCCGCTGATCCTTTGCAAAGCTCTGTTGTGGAGCAGCACTGACTCAACCCTGTCCAAGGGGCACAATATACTCACACAATACACTCACACAATAATATACGCTCACACAATAACCATCACAGTAATATATCCCAGCCAAGCACAGACAACATAATGGAACTGGTTAAAAAAAATCTATTTGGGATTTTATGGCATTTTTTACCCACTTTATTTGTTCAGCCTGCCAGAAACTACAGGAAGCCTAAAGCAGTTAGAACAATATGTTCAGGATGCAATGTAAGGCCAGGAGAACAAGACCAATTTATTCCATATCCAAAACAGGACACATAACTCAGTGTAACATAGAGGAATAAAGAGACATTTTTAAGCAAGCTGGGGATCTCCTTTGCAAATTCCTTTCTGCATTTACTTTGCCTGCTACCAGCATGTCATCCTTCCCAAGGGGTCAGCCAGATTTGTGTGGTCAGCCAGATTTGTATTGCCAGTCTGAGTGGCACTGCGTTTGTGCTCAGTGCGTCTAGCAGAGTCACCAACAGAGAGCTGGGGGATGATCTCCTTTTGTATATGCCTTTGACGTACCAGGCAGCTTCCCCGCAGCACCAGAGGTGCAGGGGACTTCCTAGCAGAGTGCGTGGTCCCTGCGGCCATACTAGGAAACAAGACCACAGTCTGCAGGAAGGCTGAGAAACGCACACTCACGTCCCCTCCTGTGCCAGCTAAGGGCTCTGACAAAGGCAGTCACAACAGCGCATCCGATTTCACTGAAAAGGGTGGAGTAGGAGAAGCTGGAGGTGAGTTTATCTTGCACCCCCCGCTCAGCACTGCTCGATAAGACCCTGCGCTTCACACTGCTCTTCTGGTTGAGCAGCACTTCTGACTTACTCAGAGGATTTGCCAACACACAGAACACATTGCAGCAGACAGGAGAAACCCAGTGGGACTTGGAAAGCAGAAAGAAGGGGTATAGAAACAAGTTGCTCAGGGGACTAGTCTGTCACTCCTAATCCCTCAACCGCATTAAAGTCTCGGTGCAGCACTGGAATGCACCCAAGACTCCTCGGGTTACAACTGCCTTCATCCTTTTTCACAGCATTTCAATTAAATGGAGGTATATTGCAGTAAAAGGGAGTTTGACATGGTCTTCAAAGGGCCCCTAATCTCAAAGGAGTTACTGAAATTGAAAGGATATTTTGAGTCATCTCTTCTTGTTTAACAGCCTAATCAGACAGCTACTTTCATTGTCCGATTTGTGCCAACATTGAGATTGAACTTAAGATTCACATCTCACAGCTCCTAATTTTATCACACTAGTGCTCAAATAAGATACAGCAGACCAGGCTCTTTCTGAATGGTAGCCTGCAGGACTCCTTTATGAAGTGGGTTAAAAAAGGCCTTTGGTACTTTCCTAATAGTCTTCATTATTTACAGATTTTAGAATGACAAAAAAAATTCACTGCAGAGCTAAAGAAAGCTGACAGGCTACATTCAAGTTACATCTAATAGATAAGGAGACATTGTAGTACAATAGACTTTAAGTGTTTCTGCAGCTCTACTTTTCAGCCTGTTTTTAATATGTGGAGACTTTGCCACTGTCCTCTGCTGGACTTTTGATCATAAGAAGGATATCTTCTAGGACAATTCCTTTCCTGGAGCCCATGTGTTCCATTCAGACTATGTGAGATGTGATTTGGCTTACTGTTGAGGTGTTTTAAAATAATTGAGAAGGATGTGGGTGGGAGGCATTTTGGGAGAATTTCTCTTTTCCTGATAGCTAACAAGGCAAGAACAAAGGGGGCTTTGCAGGACTATTTTCTATAGAAACCTAGAGTATGGCACGTTCAGTCACGATCCAATGCTCTTTTGATATGACACAATATGCCATCCAATGGGCTAACAGCAAATATTGGACTACGTGATAGAGGATAACATTTTTCATATTTTTTCTTTTTTCATCAGGAATAAAATAAGTGAGGAAGTCAGTGGCTGATTCTATGCTACCAAGGGTTATCCATTTCTCTGGTCATTAGCTACAATTAACTGTGTAATTATACAGTTTGCTGTTTTATGCTTCCTGGCAGGCTATTGTCATTTTACCTGAACCAGAGGGTGCAATGTGGGGGATTTAATTACTGGGCCTTTTGTCAAACAACTGTCATCTCTTCCACACACACAGTCCTTGGGATATTGTAAATCCAGCTAAATGAACAGATGACAGGTTTCCTCTCCATGTAAACCAGAGAATAAGAGTACCCACCACCATCTCTTTTGCTGCTTATATAAAAAAAACTAGAGTATGTGTTGGTAACTGAAAGATTAAGAGGGATCCGTACTACAGCAACACCTGGAAGTGAGATGCTACAGCCAAAGTGAGTGAGGTCACTCACTGAGTGAGGTCCTCATCAAACAAATAAATAAAACCTAACCTCAGCCTTCAAGCATTCACAGCTTAGACATACGCTGGACAGGGAACAGAGGGCAAACTGGGACCAGAAAGGAAACAGCATTGCCCAATGTGATGGTGAGGTAGAAGATAATCCTTTGAACGCTGTATTTGGGTTATGCTTCCTTCCAACAGTACGATTGGTCCTGTTGTATTGATTTCTTGTTCATTAAACATGAAGGATAACACTTTCAAACATGTCCCTTTAGCTAAGGCTCCTGAGTCCCATTTACAAAGGTGATTTTCAAAATACCTTTTGCAGACAGTTATTTGCCCAAGACACAGGGTCACTTCAGACATTGTTACCCAGATGCTTAATTAACCCAACAAAAGGTGCAACACCAGCATTGCAGCCTTCCTCCATTTCACCCCAGCACTGGCCCTCAAGCTTTGCTCACAGGCCAGGCTGAGAAGCCACATGGACATTCAACAGCCCTCCCATGTGTGGTGTCCAGGGAAGGTTTCCACTTAAACTCATCCAAAGCATTGAGATAATGGTGAGGTAAGACCACACCGGTCCCAGGTCTGTGGCACAAGTCCATATTTGTGCAGTCTCAGAAACCACTATTGCATGTGATAGGAGATACATTAATAAGTGTCTAGAGGCTCAAACAAAATAGAGGACAGACAGTAAATGCCAAATCCAGTCTGTATTATTTAGACACACACATGCCCAGCTACCTACAAAGAAGTGATCACAAATAAGTGGTGAATAATACCTAGCTTCCACACATGGGCAGCTCTGGGAGATCCCCCTAGACTCAGGGGCAGAAATCCACAAGTACCACCAGAGAAGTCCATGCCCAGACACTACTAACTACAGAGGAAGGCATTCAGACACAGCCTGGGGCCACAAGGATTGGTGGTAACGTGGGATGTAGAGGTCTGAAGCAAACCCAGAAGTGATTCTCAAGCAGTTCAGGTACTTGCTGATCTTTGCTGGACTTACTGGAGTGGGGCTCTTCTCAACATGAGGCTCCTACCACCTGGGGAGAATACTGCTCTGACAATATTTCTTCTGAAATAGTCTTTGACATTATTTTTCCTCAATGCCTGATTATTTCTGTTTAACCACCCCCACAGTGAAGTGCTATATTAAGTCCCAGCAGCACTCATCCCATTGCCTAATGTATTTTTTAGTGCAATATATTTACGACCTTGCACCCTTCTACTCTCTTAATGCCCAAAGAACATCAGGGCAGAGCACCAACACAAAACAGAAAGACCCTAATAGCACAAGCAGAAGCTGACAAGACACAAGATGACCATCCATGGAGTTTTCTTACCTGCTTCTGTAACAGAAAGCATCAAGTAAGCTCTGCCTCATCCATTCCCCTTGTGCAACTATCCAGGCAGCCTAGCTTACCAGAGCAGGTCACAGTTCCACCATTGCAATCATTCTCTAAAAACCTGGGCATCACTGTGTCCAAAAAGTGAGGAAAGAAATCAGTTAAGTCCTTGTGCATAAAGTCAGTTATAGGATGAAATGGTGAAGTGAACTACTGCCATCCTGCTGAAGGACAACCAAGACAAAGTCCAGCAAGAGCATGTATATGACTCAGCACCACCTCAGTATCAGTTAACACAGAGTCCCCAGTGCACAGATTCAGGTAAACTTAAACTAAACCAAAGATGCTAGCACACAATGGAGATCTACTAAGGAGAGGGTTGAGGGGGCAAGTGGTTGTCGTTCTGAGCACAGAAATCAGAGCATTTCCAATAACCAGGATGGGTGTCTGGTCCTGGCAGCTCTGCTCTGAAGGTGCAGAGTGGTGGTTAACGTTGCAAGGAAAAATAGTGGGAATGTACTGATGAAAGTACCTGTAACCTTCAGTTCCCGTTGCTCCCTATGTTTCAGTCATCCCTAGAGAGCTGCCCTCCACTTTGTTTTGCAGAAATCAAAAGAGCCATCTCGTTCCTGACCTACGTGCCATGGTGTGGCTCTTGCATACATCACAGTGTTATCTGTCTCCTTGTAAAGGGACAGAGATAACATCCTCCTCCAGCTCATCAGCATGCGTGTCCCCAAATAAATTAACTACAGCAGACGCTTTTGGTTTTCTCAAACAAATTAAGATTTTGTTCTTAAATTAGGCTAAAGAGAAAACATGTACAGCACAGGGACAAAGAGATTATGGGCTTCATTCTCAGGTTGCTTATTGCTGCTCTGCTCCAAAGTCATTTCAGGGGATTTTCTCTCAATTTCCAACAACATGACAGTGATCAGAATCTTGATATGCCCCAGTTCTCCTCCTGGAGAAGGTCAATGAATTTCTGTCCTAACCTCTGCTACGTAAGAAAGAAGATGATGCTTCACTCCTGTGATGATAAATTGCTCCTATAGACTCATTCAGGGTTTGATCCTCAGAGTCAGAGCTAGCATTAATTTCATCAGATACAGAGCATGACCCTCACCCTTAGTCTTGCAAACATGAGACTTCTATTTAACAAGAGACTATGCAGTGGTTAAATATTTGAAGTTCACTTCAAAATAAGGCAACATAAAGCTTAGAAATTGCCATGTGTTCCTGTTAGTTCAATAGCATATGGAAATGCTTCTGGATTAAATACACTGTTTTGTGTCACTAGGAACAAGATATGCAAAATATTTTTGGTGACTATTATTCAGTAGCTAAGGTGGAGAGCTGAGGTCACTGCGTGCTGCACTACTGGTCCTGTCCCATTGTTATGAGGCATTTCCCACCTCTGTGTACATATGCTTTTTCCTTCTGTCATTCCTGGAAACAGGTTGCCCAGTGAGACTGTGCAATCTCCATCTTTGGAGATTTTTGAAACTCAACTGGACTGAGCAACCTAACCTAACTGGAATCTCTTCAAGAAGAGGGTGAGACTGGATGACCTCCAGAGGCTCCTTCTAACCTAAATTATTCTGTGATTTATTCACAAGCATATGGAACAAGAGTTACTGGTTCTTTGATTTGTCATCACCAAGCTAATTGGTTGTTTACTGACCACGAACTCAGGTAGTTCCTTTTCACTAACTCAATGTCATGAGTGTAAGAACAAAAGGGTAAATCAAAGAGCTTTTTCAGAAAAGAGTTACTGCATGGTATATCAAGCAAACAACACTACATTTCAGTATTATTGGGTTGAAATGATAAAGAATAGGGCGCTTAGAAGAAAGAAAATTATGAAGTATTATGAAAATGGAGTCCATCTGTCAAAACCAATAATTTTGCTAGACACATTACCTACATCAGTACACACTGTTCATGGTTTTGCCAGCAGGCAAAACTTCACCTGAACCAGAACATTGAGTCAGCACTGTAGAAAGTACCATGGGTCGATCAGTAAATGGCAACCTTCCTCCAGGTGAATGTTGAGCTACAAACGATGTAATGCTGAAAGCCCTGGATTATTCTTTCCGCCTTTATACAGGTGTCCTGTGTGTTCTTGGCACTCACTTAGGCTGATTCAGCTCAGCTAACTTCAGCGGTCTAAATTTAGTCACCTGCTTTTTTGGGCTCTATCTGTAGCAAATGGGGAGCAAAACACCTCCAGATGAATTCCTCTTACTTTGGACAGGTATCTCAGATTGCCTTAAGTTTCCCATTGGGGGTGCCTATCTCTTACCCTTCAACCCTCCTTGTCTTTACACTGAGTAGGGAAGGTGTCTGCTCACTTTGCCTATTGAAATTGCAGTCCCGTGTACTGGTTATTTCTTGTCCAGTTTCTGTCTGTTACGAAAAGGAGCACTTGCCCTTGGCTGAGGCATCAAGGTACTGTCACTGGACAAAGCAGGCAGACAGCACTGGTGTGGCCAGGAGCAAAGAACAAACCCAAGGGTCTATCAACCAACAACACATACCCCCAAGAGGGGCACCACCAGACCTAGTGCAGGGAAGAGGCACGCACCCAGCATCCCACAGCTGCTGGGCCTATACACTTAGGCAATAAAAGTGGAGAGCTAGCTAAAGTTTTGCTGGTAAAAGGACTCGTCCAATTCTATTTCATGTTCAATTACTTTGCTTAAAAAAAAAATAAATTAAAAAGCAGGAGTAGGAGACATTTTGGTGTTCAGCGTGGAACAGTGCTTTATCATAAATTCCCTGCACAGCACCAGAAATGTATGATCTGCACTTTGAATAAATATTTAACACCTAAAATGGAGACTCCAACTTTGATCAGGGACCACACTTGGGAATAAATTGTCATTGCTTTTTAAATTGCTGCAGTTAAGCTATAGCAGGTTACATACAGCAGTTATATAAAGCTATATACAAAGAACAGTTTCTATGCCACCACACCAGGAGCAGAGTATGAGTTATACAACACTTAGACTGAGACACTTTGTCCAAAGGAAACCATACTCCTCACTCTGAGATTTCATATTGGACATTTATACCCTGGGCAAGAAAATAGATTTTCATAGGAATACATATTTATTACTCTTACTCAAACACATCTTTCAAAATGTGCGAAGTATTTTTAAATCCAAATTAGAATTTAATTGCCTTAGCTGTTCAATGCCAGGACTTCTCTTCGTCTGAACAAAACCATATCCAAGATATTATGGGTTTAAAATGTTCTAATTAATCCACTGCTGTTCATTGAAAATACACCAAAGTAGCCGTAGTGTCTGTTGTTTAAAGAGCACTGACAACTGGTAATCAAAATCAACACTGAAGTTGCTGACTCTTGGTCCTTGCATGACAGTAAACCCCCAAAAAAAGTTACTTTCAAACTCTGTTACATATGTGTGAAAATAATCAGTGGGAGGAAGCAAACAAAACAGCTATGACAATTTCAAGACTGTTCTATATAGCACACAGCATTGCAGAACCATGTAACTGTTTCCAAACACCTGGCAAATCCCTATCAGGAGCACCACTTCCTTCATCTTTTAGACATCTTGCATACTTACAAAATAATAATGTCTTTCACTCTCAAGAGGCTTAAGTCATCCCAAAGCAATGTAAAAGAAGCACTGCAAAAAAAGCTAACTTGTCTGTGGTAGAAAATGTTTTTAATTTCCAATGGAGAACCAGTGCAGCCAGCTATTGTATCTGCAGGTCGGTGGTGAGACTCTCAGTGGCCTGGAGGGGAAAAAGGTCAGAGCGTCATCTACTAAATCAGTGTGTTAACCTTCTGCAGCAAGCAGATGCTCTCCAGCTGTCTCTAAGTCAAGCTGAGCTGAGTTTCTAGGGTCATCTGGCAGCCCCGGTGCATCTGCCTGCAACACACACACCAGCCCTTGAGCACACAGTGGGCCCGATGTGCTGCAGCTACGGTTCCTCCCTGAGCATGCCCTGCACAGGCACATGCAGTGCAGAAATCCCAGCCACAACCTTGCACACCCAGAACAAGATAGCTCACCGGGGCAGGCAGGGGCCTCTGCAGGAATCAGTCACACAGCCCCTCAGCAGATGTCACAGGACCCCAGCTTTACATCATATCCAGGCAGTACTGGTCTGGCGTGACATTTGTTTTTGCTTTGTTTTCTTTCCCCATGTCCAAGACACTGCTACGTGTGTTGGCAGTTCAACCTACTACCCTGCCCCGATGCCATTTCTCCTGGGAAGCTGCTTTTCAAAGAGGAGAAAAAGTAATGAGTAAAACTGCTTCCCTCTCTCTCCTAAACAGAAGTCAGCTACAGGCTTGCCATGCCATTCCACAGTTCATTTCCCAATGAAGTGTGTATCTGCAACTGCTCCCCAAACCCTCTCATCCTCCCCCACAACTCACAGCACTCCAGAGATCAGATTGGAGAGCTTGTGATTCTGTCCATATGTCACAGATGGAGTAAGATAGAAGCAAAAATATATTTTATTGATATAAAACAGTGAGTTAACAAAGTTCAATGGTAAATGAGACAATGGTTTAACAAGATCTAATGGCAAAGTACATGATTACTTACTGCATAGAGGACAGGGTCAGGCAAAAACTGTCAGGGAGACCCTCCCATTGAGTCATGAGGTTCAGAAAAGAGCCCCTTGCTTTCTAAACTCCTTCCTCAGAGGGGAGACTAGGTGTGGCTGGATCCAATCTTAGTCCCAGACTTGGCCAATGGTTTATGTCTAAAGGATTATATATGTGCAATCAATCCTTTATGTCACTTAGCTAAGCTTTCAAAGTTTAGCATGCTATGAGTCACTTACCAAGAATCTGTTTCAGCAAGGAATCTCTCAACCTCAAGGAGTAACCTTGAGAGACATCCCTGCTCAAGGAGAGATCCTGGCATGCAGCCCACTGCCAGGCAGGAAGGCTCAAAGGGCTCTTGGCTGCTCAGTATTTATGGGGGTAAGATGACTGGCTTATAGTCATATTTGCATACTGACTGCAGATGTTCGTTTCTTCCAAATTTGGCTTGAGTTGGACATTGACCAGTAGTATGGTTAGGTGGATTCATTGCCATAAATTAGCCCTTGGCTATTGTGTTGTTATCTGTCTCCTCCATATCCACTTTGAGCTGGATTCATCCATCACAACAGTCACTGGTGGTTATCGCTTGAGCAGGGTTACAGGAAAAGGTCAGGGTGGAGCACATCACCACACCATAACTCCCATGTCTTGAGCACAGGTAGTAACTGGAATTGCAGAGGATTATCCTATCAGTTTAATTAAGACAGTGTATCCCAGGCCTTAATCAGATATGAGAAACACTTCTACTCATCCTGGCTAAGGAGGTAGGCCCAGATCCAGAAAGGTTTTTAGCTCCTACCTCTTCTTACCAAAAGCAACAACCTGTAGGTACCTGCATGCTCCCGTGACCCCAGCAAGATTCACACTAAGTTATCTGTGCCGTAGCCCATTTGCCATTAAACCCCAGCTCAGGTGAGATGGAGAGCAGCACACAGACTCCATCAGTATGCACAGAAATGCAGCTTGCACATTAAAGCTTTATCACGCATATTTGCTCTATAATGTGTTTTACCTGTTGCAAGGTGAAGAATTTAAGTTTGGCTCTTCTTTGAGGTTTCTGACAGCCATTTTGGCTCAATGATATCTCATTACCTACTGCATGAAGCCAGCCTGGAAAGCCCAAAGCTGCTCCCTGGCCAACACCTTCTGCAGGCTTTCATTCACACCAGCAGAACTGCAAGCATCAAAGGATTTATTCAGGCATCGCCTGCCTGCCCCATCGTTCCTTGCAAGCAGACTTTCACAAATGCATTTTCTTTACACCAGATTCTATTTGTGTACAGCTCATTTGTAGCCATAGGCATCTGATCCACTAAGCTTTACACTTCAGTGAGCAGACTTTCAGCCCCCAGGGCACGGCACCATTTCATGCCAAGCAGCTCTGAAGCACCAGAAATCCCTCAAGCCACTCCCAGCAAGAGAGACAGAGGAATGATTCTGTCATGCCTGGCCCCCTCCAGGGACAGAGCCCTACGGCACCTGCAGCCACCTTGCTGGGGTTGGCCGGGGGACCTTGCTCACCTCCAGGTTCTTCTCCAGCAGAGGCTTGATTCAAGTCACATCTGCCGGGCAGGATGGAGCCCTTTGGAGAAGCCACTGGTAATATATTCCAGTTCAGGAACTACCAGTGTAGAAGGAGCCCCAGGCCTCAGAAGGCTTTTGAAAAAGATGCTGAGAGTCATCGTCCCTGCGCTGAGGCTGAGAAGTGTGATCAGCTCAGGGCTGAAAAGGATGACAGCCTGCGGGTTATCCAAACCAAGAACTAGTCAACATTGGAGGTCAACTGCTACAATTATTATTTATTGCGTGATGAAATGGGAAGCCACTTGGAAAGCCACTGGCTTCATGAAGATTTACCAAAAGAGAGCATTGCCAGAAGAAAACATGAATTTAGTTTCATAAACAAATTCTTTGCTCAGAGTAACAGAAACAGAATCTCTTCTTGATGATTTTTTGTAGTTGGGCAGAAACAGAAAACCTTTCTGTAAATGTTGAGGAGATTCTCTCTCCTCTTGCAGCTGCCCCAAGCATCAAGGGAGATGAGGTTATATCTGAGAGCGAGAAGCCGCCAAGTATTAGCAGAAAGCAAGAAGCATTGTGTTGAGAGGATGCTGCAGCCATCTGCCAGAGCAGGGGAGTGACACCAGTGGTCAGCGATGTCCCCTGCAGAACAACATTGCTCTTTCAGACTCTGCCAAAAGGTCCTCAAGACACAGGCGGGATTTGACAAAATCAAGAGGGCTACAGCAGAAGCAACACAGAAATGAAGCTTAGTTCAGCTCATAGGAAGGTAACTGAGCTTGCAGGAACTAGCAAGCACTTTCTTTGGTGCCTGCTCAGCTCCTTAACCCGGATGAGTGACCCTACTAGTGCCAATAAGGGATGCAGAAGGCCATCCTGGGGAACTGGAGTTACCTGCTGCAGATGCACGGGCTGGAAACTGAGAAATTCATCCTTTGTCAGAGAGACTTCCAAACACTTCAGCCTGCCCCGAGCACACACCCACCGTTTGCCCACTCTCGAAGACAAAGCAGCACAGGAGCAGGACACGGTGCTATAAAAACGAATTAAGAAATCGCACCAAGCGCCAGTGTGGTTCACGGCACGAGTGGGGCCTACAGGAGGAGAGGAGGTGCGAGCGTCAGCCGGGATGCCGTGGGCAGGCGCTGGCAGCCAGGAAGAGGCAGCTGCTGCAAAGGCAGAGCTCCACGGCTGCAGACATTGACGGAGCTCTGCAGAGCGCAAAGCTCGTCTGAAGGCAGGAGGAGAGAAATGAGAACAGGAATCAATTACAGAAAAACAGATAGAGCTCATACCTGCCACAAATGGAAGAAAATTGAAAAACAGTCACAGCCTTCACTAGTAATAAAAAGAGAATGGTTCAGTCTGTGGATAAGAGGCTGAGAGCAGACCCTGCAGAAGCACACAAGGAGAAGGCAGGGCTGCCTGACTTTGCTCTTTGCAGGAGAATGGACGTACTCTGGGTAAAGCTCGCCTGCAATGTTCAATGAAACCCTTTAATGCTGTCATCATGAACACCTCTAGAGAAATAAAACAAAAAAATCAAATGCAGTAAATTGAAAACACAGGGAATTCTTTGCCAGAGACATCCAAAGCACTGGAGGAAATTTGGAAAGATAATTCTTCATAGCAAATTGGGAGGCAGATACATAAAAGAACAGACAGCACAAGATTAGTGGTGGGATCCATCCAATGAGATGCAGGTGGCTACGTCCGAGCTAACCGTCCCAAGTGCCCTGTGTGCTCACCAGAGGATTTTCACAGGGACAGGGTCCCCATGTCATTCCCTCTTTCTCTCCCCTGTGAGCAGTGGGAAGCATATGAACAGGAGACAGGATGCATGAGTTATGGGAAAAAAGAGTTGTTATGTGTTGTAAGGTGAGAAACATGATCAAAACAGAGAAGCTGCACTGTAAGATACCACGGGTGGAAGAGTTAAGGTTTCCTGATTCACCTCTACTTATCTGTGTGACCTTAATAACCTCTCCTCCAAAGAGTTTCTCGACAAGGCTGCACACGGCATGCACACGCACACGTCTGTGCTGGTTAGAGGGTGATTGACAGTGAATAATTAAAGTGCTGCAACTGTTCTCCAGATATTTCACTGACTGATAGATAGATAGACGGAGATGTGTGTGTATGTGACAGACCACAAAGTAATTATACACATCTAGGTCTTCACTCTTTCTAGCCTCCGCTGCTTGGCAGTTTCCTCAAGTTGTCTATGTCTGTAGCCAAGTTTTAATCACTGTTAAATCACACCATATGACTGGCGCTTTGGAGCACTTTGTCAACATCAAAAATAAATATTATTTCCACAAGGAATCCAGCTGGCCTCTAATTAGCTTTCAGAATATATCAATTAAGGTGTTAATGTGCTGTCCAATGATGAAAGCAGCCATCCCATCAGCTTCTAGAAGATCAATACAACTGTATGATAAGAAATATCCACCAATCTATTTTCCTGGCAAATGAATCAATATGGCAATTTTAATGGGACCAATCATTAAATAAATGTTATCAGTTCTGAAGAAGACCCAAAACCAAGCAAAACCAATTGTATACATTCAAGCAACATTTTTCAACAGTTGCAAACTTCTTTCTGGTACTTTCTCACTGCAAAGAAATGACACCTATATAACAGCAGCAATACCACTAATGTAGCTAATGACTGTCCTGAACTTCAAGGTATGCATTACACGGCAAAGCTGTATTTATTTTCCTGAGGAGCTATCTCCTGACGCTGCCTTGGTGCCAAGGAAATGTGTATGCACTACCAAAAAAAAAAAAATCAAAATTAACAAAAATTTGCATTTACCCCCAATTCCTCTGCTATATCATATTTCTCATAAGAGAGTGGCTATTAATGTTCATTTCTATAGAAATTCCATGTATTTCATAGCCATCTGAGCAGCAGCTAAAGCTCCTGAGGCCAGTTTTTCTGCTTTTACGTTTCATTTTGAGATTCAGTGGGGTCAGTTCTATAACCAGGAACAACCCGAGTTTTACTATGCGATGCTGGGGGGGTGCCTGTGCCCCTGGGAAGCAGGTATGAGCTCCAGCATAGAGAAGCCTTGCTCTCAGAGCGACACTGCCCAGGACACACGACTAGGGATCAAACAAGAGGTTGTTGCCACACGAAAACGTCTCACAGAAATGCTTCTACGCACCAAAGGAAAATGCTGGAAAAATCTCTCATCAGCCCTAAAAAGGGATCACGAATCAGCTCAGCAAAACTGACAGAGGTACAAAATGTTACAAGAGCGTCTTGGCTGTGTCAGGGGCTGTTATCGCCTGCTATAAAGCACTTGTCAAACGAGAAGAAAAGCTGAGACAACGGCAGATTTCTCATATCACTGGTGAGAACACATTTGCATTACTGCTCGCAATAAACGATCATTAGTATGAAGTGTTTGAATATATGCTGAGAAGCAGCAGCAAGCTCTTGGGCAGGGCAGTAACACCACAGATCACCATGAACCAGAGAGCTTCAAAGTGCTCAAAGCCCAGCATCCCTACAGACCATCCCTTTCCCCACCCCGACCTGCTCCCGGGTGATGCCTATCTGTTTTGACTTCCAGCCCCTTAATCTCCGGCACTGAAGGCTCCAGGTTTTCGCGCACATTCACATTAATATACTAGGCAGACAAACCCACAGTGGGTCTAAACCGACACAGCTCCACTGGGGTAATGCTAGTAGCCACGAGCCACATTTGTGGACAGAGAAGGGACAACACAGAAGTATCCTGGTCCACGCAAGCAGGGTTTGTAAATTTTTCCAAACCTTCCTCCCAGGCTACTCCTCAGAGGCTGGAAATACTCCCCTGGGGACATGGCCACTGGTGCCACCTGCCTTACATATTTCTTGGGCCCAGAAACAGCCCGCCTGGATCCATGCCTGTTTGGCAGAGCCCCTCTTATGTTTAATAAATAATAATTAACACCAGTGCCAGTGCAGGGATTAGGATGGGTTTTTCACATCTGAGCTCAGATTTTGCAAATGCAAAATCAGTCTCTTGTCTCATTCCAAGTGTTTCTGCATCCTTGTCCTGCCAACCACCAACTTCAATGACAAACCTGTTGTTTGCTTCAGGAGAAAAAGCAAAATGAACTTGGAGTGAGCTCAGGGGCTATGTTCACTGTTAATGCATGCTGCTACTGCCCTACAGTAGCTCCAGAGAAAGGTCCTGCCTCGAATATTTTCAGACCATGATCAAATCAGCTTCATAGACAAAGGAACTTTCTGTTTTCCCTCCTGAATATAAGGCACCTTTGAATCGCTTCTCATTTTTAATATTACAATGAATTATAACCCCTTCCTGACTCTATGTAATTACTTTTGCAGTTGAATTGCATATGTATCAAGTGCAAATTCCTGAAAGAACACCAGATTCCGAAACTGCTCCTAAACAAAAGGTACGGGCTGGTAAAACTCACCAGTCACCTTTGCACGTTCATTTCCACGCATACGATTATGGTCAAAGTGTGCCAGAAAACAGACGAGTACTTTTCCCTCCTTTAAAATCATTTTTCCACCAAATACAGCAAATGCCTTTGCAAGACCACCAATCAAGTGATGAGATAGCAATCAGTGGTGTCCCTGCTAATTTACAGATTTATTTTTGTCAGTGGCTGACTATTGCTGAATTCTTGCAAAGCTATAAGAAACTTCAAAGCATTTCAGCAGACAGCCTGAACTGAGCACACTTACCTCCTAATGCACCAATTTACACAGCATACCTTTTTCTTTCCAAGAGCCCTTTTCGTACAGCCCCTCGCCACCTGGCTGTTGCTGCTGCTCAGATCAACATATTAAACAGAGAAATGTTATTCATGAAGAATTTGGTTTATAAGATAGATTATTCTTTATAAGCCGTAGAGAAAAATTTTGAAGTGATCAAAACTGAACAAAAACGTTTTTTTCCCATCAACCACCACATTTGGTCACCACAACTTCATGCAACACTACAGGATTGAGGAAGAGTGCAAGTGGAGGTCATTCCTGGAGCGCTGTTCTTAGCCTGCAGTAGGCCCAAGTATGGCAGGAAAGTGGTGCAGCGGCTTCAAGAAAATCCTTTCCCCTTTCTGGACAATGCTGTTCATT
>VZTL01069759.1:32476-60523 GCA_013400535.1 Scopus umbretta
CTGTGTTCAGTTTTGGGCCCCTCACTACAAGAAGGTCATTGAGGTGCTGGAGCGTGTCCAAAGCAGGGCAACAAAGCTGCTGAAGGGTCTGGAGAACAAGTCCTATAAGGAGCGGCTGAGGGAACTGGGGTTGTTTAGTCTGGAGAAGAGGAGGCTGAGGGGAGACCTTATCGCTCCCTACAACTTCCTGAAAGGAGGGTGTGGTGAGGAGGGTGTTGGCCTCTTTGCCTGAGCAACCAGCAATAGAACGAGGGGTAATGGCCTCAAGTTGCACCAGGGGAGGTTTAGATTAGGTATTAGGAAAAAATTCTTTACTGCAAGAGTGGTGAGGCATTGGAACCGGCTGCCCAGGGAGGTGGTGGAGTCCCCATCCCTGGAGGTGTTAAAAAAACAGTGGATGTGACATTCCAGGACATGGCGTAGTAGACATGATGTTGTTGGGTTGGTGGTTGGACTTGATGATCTGAGAGGTCTTTTTCAACCTTAATAATTCTATGATTCTATGATTTTCTGGGACAGCACAGGTAGCCTCCCAGAGGGCAGTAAAAGGCTGTGGCCCAATCTTGCCCAATGCCTGTCTCATGCACAATTTGTCTCCTAAAATGGCCACAGGTCCCCTCTGGACTGGGCTCAGCTATGTTGAAAGCAGCCTGACAAAACCCATCCCTACACATCTCATGCTATTGAAGGCCAAAAAGAGAGAGGATTTGTTGTACAAGAAAATTGTCCCGAAGTGTCCCAGTTAGTTACATCATCATCAGCCCAGCTTTTACATTCATTTTTTAAAAGGCCCCACCATCACTGGTGAGACTGGGCAGGTCTCCATGACGCAGCAGTGCCATGCACCTCCTGGCAATGAGGGCAGGGTGCCTTAAGACACCCTTGCAGATCTCGACTGGTGGTTTCTCTTGGCTCTTCAGCTCTGAGGTTACTGCCCATAGATGAGCAACCTGTACTGGAAGGGGACAGGCTACTGCCTTGGCTGTAACAGCCTTAAATGTGCATGATCCTGATATGCCTAAGTGCCAGTGCTTCTGCAGTCATGTTTTCCAACAAGATCAGCTGCCTGGAGGAAGAGAGGGGGCAAGGAGACAACCCCAGTAACTCCTCGTCCAAATGCGAGGGGGACTTAGTGGTATAACTGTGCTTTGATATTAGTGTTGCTGAAGAGCCCTGGAACCTTCCTCCTTTCAAGATGGGAAAGGGCTTGGGAGGCGGGGAGAAAAGATCAAGAGTTCACTGGCAAACCAGAAAACAAACCAGAAAAGCGAGAAGAAACTAGGATTTTGAAGGACCAAGGCTGATATGCATTATTGCACATTGCATTATTGCATTAGATCTTCCATCATCCCAGCCTACCACAACAGCAGAACATGCTCAGGACTCCTCCCTCACCAGGTCACCAGTGAAACATGCATCTCTTTCCCTCCCAGACTGGGGAATCCATCCCTCCCCGTCCCCCTTTCCAGTCCCATACACAAGCTCTGTGGGGCCACAGTCAGCCCCTTTTTCTTGGCTGGGTTCACTCTCCTAACTTTGTCTTTGCAAGAAACCTGAGATGAGAAAAAGGCTCTCCCAGTGTCTTGCAACCAACCTATCCTTCCTTCTCCCCTCCCATGCAGGGATTATCTATGCAGACTTTTTAAGAAACCTACGCCAATACCTCAAGTGACATCAGTAGCTGAAATCCTGCTCTCTCCTCCATCTGGGCCTCCCCACCATTGCTGGCACAACTGGACCACTGCCCAGAAAACAAAAGTAGTTCCCCAAAGCTGCCCCTGAGACAGCCTCGCTGACTGGTTTTTTACAATGCTTTGGCTAAATATAGGTCCTTGAACACAGCTCCAACCAGTAAGTGCTGCTCAGTGTGAGCACAGGTGACAGGTCACAAGCTGGGGGATCATTTCTCTGCAGCTGGGATCAAAAGTGAGGTTTTCTTCAGAAACATCAGCCCTGAGGCCACTTCTGCTTTTAATAAATCAGCAGGACTTTTACTGCTGACCTTGAGGCACAGAAAGTGCCAAACATTTCAAAGAGTCAACTCAGTGACTTTCAGATGCTTCAAGTGGTACTTAAAGCACCACCATAAATACCCAGAGAGGTCCTCGTTCATTCTGCCGCTTTCAAATGAGGGTAGTAGGCTGATGCCAGCAGTTCTTCAGGCACTGATGTGAACAAGAGGGAATTAACAGTGGACGTCCCAAGGCACACAACAAACCTCATGTCTCTCTTTAGAGAAAAATCTAGAGGCACCTGCAGGATTTGCACCTAAAAGATCTTTGCATCAAGACCCAGGTTCTCTTCCCAGCTCTGTCGCTGGCTCAGTGTTCACCTGGGGTCAACAACCCTGCTCAAAAAATGGGTGTAACATGCTGCAAAACAGGATCCTTAAAACCCTCAGCAGAGACTGTGCACTTTCATTAGCCACAGCTGAATTCCAGACTGGCAAACAGCAGCTGAAACACCTATTTTTAATTGAAATGAGCCATGCTAGACAGATTTTCATTAGTGTTCATACATAATATTAAAATTGCTCTTCATAGGGTAATCACCCATTAATCTGATCAAAATCATGGCTTTCTTAACGATGTGGCAACTCAATGCAACATTTTCAGTAAAGTGAAAAATTTCTCCTCTTTCTCCAAGTTGATAGTTGTTCATTTCTGTTCACTGTAATCTCTCTTACACTGTGTATAATTTCAGCCTCTTAAGAATTCGCATAATTTTCTCAATGCTTGTCCAGAAGGCTCAGCATCAGTGTAGGGCACCACTTGTCCAGAGAGTATCTGTTGCACCAGGGATGCACTCTGGACTTGCAAAATAAAATCAGGATGTTCTCGCCACAGTTCTCACAGTGAACCAGAGACCACTCAAGGACAGTGGTCCTGCTGGATGGGACACTGAGTGTTATGGAGCACGTCTACTCCTTCACTCATTAGCCTCTGCTCCACTGAACCTTACGCACTTTTCAGTTGACACATAATGGCAACAGTGAGAGTTGGCAGAGCAGAGGTGGCACGTTCCTCACTTCAAGCACACATGAACCATGATGAATCTGCAAAGTTTTATGTAGTTATAAAATAAACACACAGGCAATCAAATACACTCTCTACAGATAGCCAATTAACAGTTTGCAGATGGTCCACGAGAGCTGTCTGGACACAGACTCTGACCTTGAAGTACGTTGAGTACATAAATGATGTGGGGGAAGCTTTGTCTGTGGTGAAAGGAGAGTACACGACCCTTACCTGGGAGTCAGCAACTCCACATTTCAGAAAAGATCATCCTCACGTGGGCACACATATATGGGATGGTCTTCTGCCCTGCACAGCCCCAGTGGTCCTCAGAGCCCAGCTTTGAGGGCTGCACTTGGAGGGGGACATGGCAATTGCTCAGGGAACAAAACCAGATGGCCTAGAGGAGTGAAGGTGGTGGTAAATAGATGCTGGAGAGGGTGATAGTCTGCCTGTTGGGCCTGACTTCCCGGCGAGCTCATGGAGGTTTTGCTGCTGGGAGGCTGTAGCAGGAGATCAGACATCTTGCAGGAATGAAATGGGTCTTACGGAGACCACTGCAACACATGGGACAGAGCCGCTGCAGCTGGACAGCCTGACACAAGGTCCCTGCCAGCCCTTGGGCTGCCACCAGCCCCTCGCCAGGGAGGACAACAGGCATTTTGCCAGGCTGCTCCAGAGCAGGTACTGCCTGTCAAATGGGCAGTAATGTGCAATAATACACAGTAGACTAGGCAAATGGGGGCTAGAGGTTTTGGAAGCATGTGTTTTAGATGATTTACCATGGAGGATCAAACACTGAGCTTCGTATTTCCCTAATAATGAATTCATGGTGTTACTTGTTCCTGCAGAAGCTGTGGCTGCTGCAGCTACATACATTAACTGAACACAGAATGGATGCTAACATCGCTGCAGAGCTAAAAAGGCAATATCTTATTTTCTCTTAGTTGAGAAAAACTGCCCCTCTTAATGCTTTATGACTTGACTGACAGAAAAAATTTCAGTGTCTGTGCAGGCAGTCGGGAGTACATGGGGAAAATGATGAATATTTACAATAAAGAGAAGAATATTAAGGTGAGATATTGAGTACTACCCACCAGAAATGTGAGTGTGGATTGTTGTTAAATGTCTAATACATTGTATTATCACGGTCATATTTCGAACATTCAAAATAATTCTGAGTAGCTAATGTAATGAAAGAGCTTATCTTAAGCACACAATCTTGCAAAAAGGCATAGCTGGCCAATCACACTTGTCAAATAACCAGAGAGGATTCAATCAAATTTCAGAAGAGACCAAACGACTGTGTCGGCACTGGCTGCTGTGGCAGCCCTGGCGGACAACTGCACATGCCGGTCCCGAAGCACGGGCAGTGCACACTGCACCTGCAGGACAGGAACCTGCTGATGGCCAGGAGAGGACATCTCCCTGTGCAGTTAAGCCCCGGGCAGGCAGGTTGTTCCCAGCTCTGCGGCGCTAACCCAGGACCAGGTTACGAAAGGTGGCAGCTGAATTGCCTCTGAGGTAACCTGACCTGAAGATGGGTGCTATAAGCCCGTGTTGTGCTTTGCTTGCAAAGCCAAATTAGCCCACTCTGCCAGACCTGTCTGGTGTGGCTGTGCTTCTCTGCTGTTTTTTTCTGTAAGTCTCTCTAATAAGCGGGTCCCCATGAAGGAAGCGGCATTATTCCCCATGGCTTGTGCAGCTGCAGGTTTTCCTTTTTACACTAAGGAAAGCTCTCTAAGAAGCTAACAGATTTCAGCGCTGTCTCCATGTTCTGCAGTAAGTTAAACTCAGGCTTGTGCTGGCCCAGCGGCTGCAGGCTCCGTTCTCCCTACTAGAGCTGGGCAAGGCGAGCAGCCAAGCCCAATCCAAGCCATCTCTGAGGGGTTCAGCCAGACTTCAGGAGGCAGAAGACACTGGCCACCTCCCACCCCAATGTCTCACCCCTCCTGGCTTCGTTCTCTTTGGTGGCTTTTTTACTCCTTGTCCTACCAAAGGTGTCCCAGCACTTGATTTTTTTCTGTGTCGTTTGTCTCCACGCAGACCCCATACTGCTGCATTAATGCAAACATCACTGTTAGGGGCTTAAGCATCTTCGTGGTGCCCTCCTTTAGCAGAGCAATGCTACTCTCCACATCTCACCAGCATGGGACTGTGGCAACTGCTCAGCCCTGGGCAAAGGGGGTTTGCAGCAGGCCAAGGTGGCCAAGTCCTGCACTCCCATGCTTCCACCATATGAAATAGAGGATAGAAATGAGAACCTCAGATGCTTAGCAGGGTGAATTCAGGGAAAAAGGAGAGCTTAATGCAGAATTTTACCCTCCCTTGATCTCATTTAGCAAGTTTCTGGAGGAGAGCTGCTCTTTTAGCCAGGCAATTCTGCATCATAACAGCTTGGTATTGTTTATGCTGAAATTGGGTGCTGAAGAAGCAAATCAGTTTGCAAAAAATGTATCAGCATCTACAAGAAGAGGCAGAAGGAGTAAATGGGCTTAATTAGTCACTAGACAAGGAACTAGATTAGCGCATTCTTACATATATTTAAGAGATGCAAGCTTTTCATCCTACCCAGAGCACTTGATTCCTTAAGCTGGAGAACTCGTCTTTATAAAAAGATGACTGTTTGAACAGCTGCATGGGTCAAGGACCATCTAGCCCAGCAGCTACAGCCACAGAGCAGATGCTGGACAGGAGCAGAGCTTGAGAGAAGGCAGCAGTGGAGCCTTTCCCCTGCACGCTGAGCTTCCAGTGCGTGCTGATCCCTTGCAATCCCCTCCACAGACTTTCTGCTAGGTGTAAGATTAGAAAAACAAATTTATGGAGCTCAACAAAAAAAAAAAAAAAAAAAAAAAAAAAAAAACTAANAAAAAAAAAGCTGTCAGTGAGGATGTAGTCTTGAAAGAAAGCTCCTGGCCCAGCCCTGACAGCTAACATCCTCATGTCACCTCATCACTGCCTTATGCTGTAGCACACAGGTTTGCCAAGGGGCATCAGCCAGAGCCCTGAGCCCCTGCTAGGGAATGTTTCTCCCCAGTGATAGGGTAGGAAGGGTTTTGGCAAGAGAGGGCCAAAGACAAGCTTGATAGCTCCCTACAAGGCTATCAGATGCTCTTATCTTCCTGATGTAGGATGGAGAGATTTACAGAGGAAAACCCTAGAAGTAGTCAGATAAAGGCAAATACAATGATTTATCTCTTGGAGGAAGAAAGGGGCTCATGTGCACCACACAGTGCATATCAGACACTGTTAGAGTGAAACGGGATGTTTGCTGCTCACCATATGGTTATTTTCTGTTGTGTTTCTTAAAGTATGTCCCAGTTCTCCATCACACAACCATCCCCGCAGGTCAGGACCATTGAAGGCAGGTTTAGCAGCACCCATGTAGGAACTGTGCCATTTACCATGACGTGGGAATTGTGAGCAGGACATCTGGTTTTGCTTCAGGGAACAGGATCCATCTGCAAGCTGACTTGCAGTCATTTGAGTGTGCGATATTGTGTGGGATGACACCAAATCATTTACTGAATTCCCAGTGTTTATCTGCACCCATTAATGACCATTTCAGCCAAAACCAATCAGGTTAGGGTTGCACAGACACTCTGTTAAAAGGAAAAAAAATAAAAATTTTTGCAAAGTTGGCACAGGGTAACACTCACATGGGAAATCAAATCTCCCAACTGGATGATCAGCTGCCTTCTGGTGGCAACAAGTCTCTATTGCAAGGTTCCTCCTGGCAGCATCTTCAGCTGGATCAGGAGAGACTCCTCAAATCACTGTTTAGCTCAGTTCTTGGCATCCAGTTGGTCTTGGTCCTGTGACCATCCTTCCACATGCATAATTCACTGCTATCAATGCACATTAACTGCACACAAAACATCCTTTAAATATCTTAACTACACACAAAAGACTGCCCTTTGTGGCCATTTTTGCAGAAACAGTTTCTTTCAACTATTTACAAATATCTTAACTGCACAGAATGGCCTAGGCAGTTCTCTGGGACACTTCACCCAACATGTTAATGCAGGCATACAAACTGGACTGGACACAGCAGGAGTTATCTTGGGGAAAATTTCTAGCACTGCCCAAAATTCGCACCTGGAGTCAAATACTGAATTGTGAAAGTTCAGTCAATTGCCTTGTTTGAAGTTGGCCTGTGGGCTCCAGCCACTCCATCACCTCATCGCTGCAGAGCGCAGGCTGGGGATGCTTGGACCACCCAAGGAATGAACCACATACTGCGCTGGGTGTGCATACAAGCACAGCCCTGACACCCAACTTGATGGCCATGCTTCTCTTATAACTTAAGCCCCATAACTCTTGTCACCTTAGTCAGAAATGGCTCTGCAGAGGGTTTAAGAGACTTTTTACCACCTCCCATGTTACTCATAAAAGCAGCTTCCTGTGAGAGAGCAGGGGTAACTGCGAGGCTTTAGACACTGCATCAGTCCACCCAGGGCTGGAAGCCAGCACAGAGCTCACACTGGATCAGACCCAGGGCAAGGCACACTTGCCTACCCACAGGCAGCCCTTTTACTGACAAGTCAGGACATCAATACGAAGCACATCAGCAAGTTTCTGAGTACAACTGAGAGTGTACTGGAATAGACTCACCTCATTGTTAGGGGAAATGATTCACATTAGCACCTGCTTTAAGAACAGAACACAAAGTTCTCTTAAAATCAAAACCAAATTCCAGTGTTTTCCACAAAGGCCTGGTAACATCTCCAACTAAATAAAAACTGTACTCAGGGCAGTGGCAACAAAAACCTGTAACCCTGCTGAGATGCAATTTGTATGGCATTTGTGGTGACTAGCAAGCTTAAATTAGTTCCTAAGCTATATCATTAGCTTTCACTGAGCACATGGAATAAAAACAAGTTGCATTTCAGTATAATCAAATGCAGGTGGTGGGAAAGATCATATGAGTATAGTCATTAAACATACAGATTGGAGGAACCATTTCACTTCCTTATGAAGTGCAGCACAATGTAGGTAAGATGGACTTGCAAAAAAATGTGCCAAATTCCATTTCACCTTAAGTATGATAAGCTCAAAGCACATCAACACCGGTAAGAGCAGGTTCAATTTACAGCCTGTACTTACACACAGCTTTTTTATAAGAGCTTAGGTTTAGCATCAGAGAGACAAGCTGTGCATGAGAGAGAGGACTCTGTAGCCCTGGAGAGGCCATAGCCAGGAACATTATCTTCCTCCAGGATCTCATATGTGATTAGGAGAACAACGCTCATTAGTTTCCTCTTAACGCAGCTGAAATCTCAGCACGGCTACTTCTCAACTCAAAAGGATTTAAAAAACTGCTTAACAAAACTAATTTAGTTTAATTAAACTTATCTAAATTTTATAGACAAAACACATCTCAGATGATGTGCAAAACTTATAGATGGCCTCTACCCAAGAGATTCCACTCCTGGGTAAATCCACTAGCTGATAGCCCAGTGTAATTTAAGCAATCATTTTTACATGGCTGAATCTGATTAATAGTTTTCCTTGCAAAAAATGGCTTCTGGCCAGAAATGGACAAAAATAGGCAATGCACAAGGCATTCTTGGAAACAGATCGACTTCTCGCTACCGATTTAATCGTAGCAATACCTCCTAACAGGACTGAAAAGAATCTTCTTCCGCATTATGCTTTCTAATTCATTGATGTTCTTGAGTGATTCATTTGCCTTTGAAGTTTGGGGAGCACTTCATTATAAAAGTGTGCACTTGCTATAGACTAAATCCTTGATAGCAATTTTTATGATTTACAAAGACTACGACAACGCAATTTTCTGGCATCTAGTTCCACCTTTTAAAGATAAAACTTGCAGATCCTTCCGAGAATAAAAAATTAATCTGAAAGGATGAGACTGAATTCAGAGCAGCTGCAAACACCAGAGAAGAGAGCAATAAACCAAAGAAATCTAACGAACTATGGTAAAAAAGTGAAGGTAATAGTCTTTTCTTACTAGAATTATTGATTGGAAATTGTATTTCTCTTGGAGTTAAGATGCGTTCTGGATCCTCTAACTTGAAGCACGCTGGGTGCAAGGCTTGGCTATGTTCTGCTCAAGGTCCCTATCAAATTAACAGCGAAAGCGGCTGCTGCACGAGAAAGCCTTACTGTCCTTCAGCTGCTGGTTATCAGCCCTCTGCCCAGCTAACAAAAAGGACAGCGTAAGGATCCATCTGTTTCAGGACAGAACCAACCTGCTTAATTTAAACCTCAGGTTATTAGTCAGAGGAAGGTTGAGGCTGGGGAAGTGACCTCCAGCGTAAAAGCAGCAACATCCTGAGCCACAGTGGCCATTTCTGCAGCAGCAGCCTACCGTAGCTTAGCATCCCTGCTACAAGGCATACTCAATCTCTCACAAGAAATAAGCATCAACCAGGTCAAACTAGAGAGTAGCACAATGGGGAAAAATACCCATTTGCAACCTTTACCGAGATACATTCTCTTCTGGTGTTTTATATCAATTTTATCACATGTATCCAGGATTATAGGAACCCACAGGGTCCCTTCAGTATCTTCAGATCTTGTACTATTTTTTATAGTCTGAATTGAATGTTCTCTACCACTGCTCTCTGGTTTTTAATGTTTTGCTTCAGGCATTTCTCTCTCTTTGAGTTTGGTCAGAGAGCAGGACACACCAGTCAATGCTCTAGCTGGATTCAGACAGCTGCAGGAGTAATAAAAATGATTTTTTATTTCTATTCATATAATATTTAAAGGAAAAAAAACATTTAAAATGTTTGTTAAATATTAATTTGCAACCACTTATGCTAGAGCCTAAATTTCTTACTCTTCACACAATTTAATGTGCTGCATCAATAAGGTCTTTACAAAGCGATCACCTAAGAGAAATTTCTATGATTCTGAGGCAGAATGATACCTATGCAACAACACATTTTATATGCCTCACGAAAATACTGCAAGCTGGACAACTTCAGTAGCTAGCACATTTAGTGTCAGTCTATTTAACTAATCTAAAAAACCCAAACTCTTTAATGCTATCACAACTTTCACCTGACTTCCAGTTTCCATCCAAAAGTGGCTTCAAACAAATTATAATGCATTATCCAGTAAACAAATGTCTCTATTATTTTTCATGCAACAAAGAGAAAATTTGACTGAATAAAAGCCCACTAAACTATACTGTTATATAAATGTCTAATGTATATCCTCAGAATTACCTAAACATACTACATTTAGTCTTCATGCTATACCCAGCTATAAATCAACAAACTGGAACCATTCTAGCAGCAGAAGGAAATCAACCACTATTAATATAAAGTTTAAATGCAAACCAATATGAAAATTCATTATTTAAAACAAGATTTCCTGCTTTGAAATTTAAGGACGTTTCCTGGCCAATGGCCTTGGAAAACACTCATGGCCATACTCAGACCTTGCTACCCCTCTCAAAGGAGTCCCCAAAGGGGACTTTCCCTCCCCTCCTCATGGAGGGCTGCAGCCTACAGAGCTGCCTGAAACCCATCCCAGGGTGCTCACAGCACCAGACGCCACGACATCTGAAGTTTAGGGTCCTGCAGAGAAGGCAGCTCAGACGCCAAGTGGGAGGCTGCTCTTGCTAAATCACAAGTGATTTAGGAGTTGTTGATTCAAGTACGTAAAGTCATCAATGAAGTCTTTGACTACAGGCAAGCCAAACAATTTCCACACTTCCATTTCTCCTGTGTAAAGCTGGGATTATAATGCACATGAAGTACAAACTTGCAAAAGCTTGGGATTTGTTCTGATGCTGCAGCACCATATGCCATACCTGTGACCAGGAGAAAGGGAGATGATGGGTGGTATCCCCAGCGGGCCCCACTCCACCTACTCCTGAGCCCTGAACCCACATGCCAGGTCTTTTGGCAGCAGGTTGAGAGGTCCACTACTGTGAAATGCAAACGAGCTCCTTGGAAAACACCCGTCAGTCAAGTCACTCCTTGCGTTTATGAGGTAACTATTCGGTTTGTGTGCTTTGCACTTCTGTTCTTACTCCAGAAGCACAGCTAAAAGCAGGGCTGGTTAAGAGCCTCTTAAACCAGATCTACAGCTGGTGGGAATGATAACTCAGAACAACAGCCACTACCTCAAAATGCTGAATCCTGCCTTTTTTTCTGTCCTGTTCTTTCCAGCACACGTAGCAGTTCCCTGGCCTTAGACACACTGATCGCATGGAGCATCTGCCTTAAACCTCTTCCCTCTACTTTTTCACAAAGATCCATTCTTGTAGGAGTTACACTCTAGATACATGCACCCCCTCAAGGACAGCCACATTTGAAGTAGATGGACAAACTTCTCAAGAATTTGAGAAACACTGGCTCCATATCAGACAACACAAATATATTAGAAACTCCATTGTCCCAAAATACAAAAGCAAGAGCACTTGAAAAATTATTTTATGCAGACAGTGAAAACATCACAGGAATAGAAGTGCAGCACAATTGTTCCAATATACATAATCTAATTTTTAGTCTTACTGCTCACTGGGTAAGAATACTTCTCTTGCACCCTAGCATACAAATGAGAATATTCCAGTAAGAAATGGTAAACCTCTTTTTTTTTTTTTACTCACTCACCCCAACAAACTATGCTCAACCTTCACAAAGCAAAGATTTGAGCTGAGACACATCAGGTGATGTACAAGACAACTCATCACCACAAAGCACACTATGAATCCACAAATACCTCTGAATAAGAGGTCTACACCACCATATGTATCATCATCTACAAAAGCTCACCTTTGAATAGCTTTCTGCTGTTGGCGCTCCTTGCACTGAAGTTTACTGCCTTCCTCCACAACTGCAGGAGCCAGACCTCTTGTTATCCCAGTGCAGAGGCATTTGCTGACACCACCCATTACATTCACTTCAGCCGTTCACATGATGGAGCCTAAGCACAGTCACAACAGCATGATATCAGATCCTTCTTCATTAACAGATTCATCAGCAATACTATTCCCAGATCACAGTATTTTCCAGGCCCAGTGTGGCACTGCTGTGCATCAGCTGCCAAGCTGGTCCCATCCTTCATGTTTAGCTGTTTGTGAAACTCGGTCATTTCTTCTCGTTCCATATTGTCAGGAAGGAGCAGATGGCAGATGTGCTCTGCCTGTAATATTGTTTTGATGATACCCTGCCTGCTGGCAGAACAGCGGAAACAACATTTGGAGACAAGAATTTGCAGTATATTTTCAGTTTTGGGTAACTGAACTAAAAGATAGCATGGGGTACAGGGAGAAGAAGAAACGCTTTTACTGATTTGCTGCTGTTAGGTTTCTGTAACAAATAATGGAAGAAGTGATACTGAAAAAAAAAAAAGGAGTATTTACTTTTATACCCTCTTGATATAGGTGATGGGAAGACCAAACAAGATACAGCTTTTTGAGACAACGTGTGCTTTATGATTCGCTGAAGGGAAGCAACAGGGGAAAGCTCTCAGGCATTTGTACCTACTCAGTGTTTTACTCTCTACTTTGTCATATAAACTTCACTAAGACATGGGTCTGCTGAAAACAGACAATCACCACTTTACATCCCTGTTCGCTGTCAAAAAGCTTGTGACAGCAAACAAAAGATTGGATTTTCCTGCTCTTCGTTTTCTCACACAGCAGCCCTCCCTTTGCCTAGGTCATTTCGAAAATGTGTAAAAAGTAGTTTTCATCTTTCTCCATATTTCCTGCAAGGGTACCATGCTTTTTTCTGAACAACAGGCTAATATTCTTGAGGGGGTAGTCAAGAATACAAACAAAAAGAGAATTTAGCTCACAGCTGGCATGTGGGTGCAAGCAAGAGAAGAAGATCTACTTAAATAGCTAAGAATTTGGTATTGTATTAATATTTTCTTTTGCTTCTGAGAGAATGCCTGCTTCTTCCCTCACATAGCATATACCTTGTTGCTGTTCAGCAAAGTGCAGCGGTTATGGGTAAGCATGCACAAAATCTGCAATAAAGAGACATGGTTTGATGGGATGAAACTTGAAAATATACTAAAAAATAAATTATTTTTCTTCATTATATTTGGTCATAACATAAAAAGTAGCTCACTTACAGTTGTAAGTCTGCCACAAAATCTACCTTGTAGCCAATTTTATCAGGCAGTGTTATACTCTTAACTTTTTGTGGCATCATGTGTTCTCATTCATATGGGATTCAAATGCCAAGATTCAAAGTTTTAGCTTCTAAAAGTCATTTTTCAAACCGCCTAACACCAGTGACAGAATCATAATAGAAATGATAAATAATAATAGAAAGAATAAATAAATGCTTTCATAACAAAGCTGCAAGAAACACCAAAAGTTTATACCAAGGCTTCAGAAATTTTTATTAAAATATTTTTAAAATACGTGCATAATACACAGAAAAAAGATGCATTTTATTTTTAAGTAATATGATTTGAGCTCCCAACAGTATTTCTTCTTTAATAATTTTAGTACACATTTATCTTCTAAAATATCAAACCTGACACAGTCAAGAAAGGAGCACCCTGTTTTTATTTAAAGCAAGATTAAAATAAAAAAAGATAATCACTTCAAAACTTGGAGATTCTAAATCATGAACATGTTACTGCAAAATGACATCTGGGGATTTAGGTTGGAAAGTTGGTTTAGAAAGCCTTAGGAATCAAACTAAATTTTGCCTGTAATGTATGAACCAATCTAAGGCAATCCCATTGCACATAAAACTCATTTATCTATGTCCAGTGGTACCCAGCTGCCCAGATGCCAAATTCATCTTGTGTAGACTACTGACAAAATTGTGAAGACGTTCCAGAAAAGAAAACCTGCAGAAAAATAATTAGCTGTGACTGTTGAGCAGATGAAGTACAAGCTCTTCATCCTCTGCCAGAGAAAGCCCAGTATCTAATGGCAAATAGGGGTCCTCCTCTTGGCTGAATTTTGCCTTCTTTCTTTTCAGTGGCATTTCTTCTGCTGTGTTACTGCTGCTATAGCTTCTTTTCTTTCTTCTGCTCTTCTCCTCGAGATCACTGCAGAAACAAATCAATTAGTCTTTTTAACAACTGTGGTAATCAATATCATCATGTAATCAAACAATTCATTTTAAACAAGGCAAATTTTTGTCAAGATAAGAACAAACAAAACTACAATTCAGAAGGGTAAAGCAACAGAAGCCAATGAACTCTGAATGTCTAAATCAGAACTGCTTTCAGGCCAAGGTGCTGGTGGACATTCTGCTGTCTTAATTGATTACAGTATATCAGGATATTGCTATCAGGGTTATCTAATATTTGCTGCCTTATAGAGCATCAGACTACTTGACCAAACTGATTTAGTGATGTGTCAGTGGAACTTGACATGCATTCAAGATCTTGTCTAAAATAAATATGCAACAAAAATAAAAAGATGAGAACTGTCATTTCATTGACAAATTCTACACTTAATACAGTTTTGATTTAGGTCCATCTCATTGAAGCTACTCTTTCCCCTTCTTTAAGAAGCTTTCCTTGGAAGCTATTAACCACCTGTATGCCATGAGAGAAAGAGAAAAACCCAAACCCAGTTATTTTCCCTGGTGAATACCTATTGCTTCTGCTGCTTTTCTTAAGACTTGAATGAATGCCTTTTGTAGCCTTCAATCTGGATGAAACAGCTGTGTATCTGTTTTAATACCTTCACTTCTATCACATGGCCACGTGACAGCAACAGGAAAAAAGCCCAAGCTTTTGTGTATCTTCATGTGGGTTTTTTGTCCATACCATAGAAAGTATGCTATATATCATCTTATCTAAGATTAAAATAATCTAATCTAACAAAATCTATTCTAAGATATAATATCCATGTACAGGTTATAGAGAGCTGGCTGTTCTATGCTGTAGGGTAGAATGAGAATTCATAAAAAAAAAAAAAGGCAGAATGCAACCCCTCGCACCCCAAACCACTCTCTCCAAACAAGTTAACTGAAACAAAATGGCACTCTCAGATTTTCATGTCTGTATTTTAAAGACCATAACAAAAATCAAAATGGAACTGCAAAGACAACTTTCCCACAGCATTCTCCTGGAGAAACTGGCTGCTCATGGAAAGAGAAAATAATAATAGTAATGATGATGATGATAAAAGAATGTACAAAACAAGTGATACACAATGCAACTGCTCACCACCTGCTGACCGATGCCCAGCGAGGCCCCGAGCAGTGATCGCTGCCCCCTGGCCAACTCCCCCAGTTTNTTTAGGCTTTCTAAAATAGATGGCTAAATTCAGAATTCAGATTTTCAATTAAAATTTGGCAAATTTCTACCCAGAAAATTCACTTTACTTAAAAAAAAGTATTTCAACATGAATTTTAATCACCTTAATTTTTGTAATTGTTTAAGTGTAATGTTTATGAAATGTTTCATTCAGAAAAATTCTGTTTAGAGACTTAACAATTAGAAACACCAATTATAACAAATAGCTCAAACTGGGGAATACTGTCCTCCAAACCAACACAGCACAGGAACTCAATGTCCAATTCAAATCACCTTCAGACGCCCACCTTGCCTTTTTCCATTAATAGGACTAGTTACCAGTATGTGAAATGCTGGTTTCATCACTCACTGGAAACCAGCCTAACTCAAACATTAACCCCAAAACAGGGCAGTTTTCAAGAAATTCCCAAACGGTCTTTGAGAGGAATTGGCAGCACAATGCTTCCTCCTCTTCCTGGCTCGTACACAGTGCTTTCTGGCTGCCTCTCCATCAAGACGAAGAGGCCTTCATGAGATCGATGGCCTTGCACTGGACTACAGTTGTGTGACCAGCCTCCTTCTCTTTCTATCCCACCTTTCATAGAAGAACGGTGCCAAGTCCTGCCCACCCATTTCAGCACAAAGAGAGGAGGGAAATCCTATCGGTGAGAAACACCTTGCATTTTGACAGTCAAAACAAATGGAACACCCTACCTTTATATTGTCCTTCTCTGCCTATCCAAAAAAAGACCGTAAAGTAACCTGATCTAGTAAGAAATGTCTTGCCTGTCAGTCTAACCTTGGTGCCAGGGAAGATTATGGAATGGTTCATCTTGGGTATGCTCAACGAGCACATTCAGAACAACCAGGGGATCAGGCCCAGCCAGCATGGGTTCATGAAAGGCAGGTCCTGCTTGACCACCCTGATCTCCTTCTAGGACAAGGTGACCCGCCTAGTGGATGAGCGAAAGACTGTGATCTACCTTGACTTTAGTAAGGCCTTTGACAGTGTCTCCCACAGCATTCTCCTGGAGAAGCTGGCAGCTCATGGTGTGCACAGGTGCACCCTTCGCTGGGTTAAAAACTGGCTGGATGGCCGTGCCCAGAGAGTGGTGGTGAATGGAGTTCAATCCAGTTGGCAGCCGGTGACAAGCTGTATTCCTCAGGGCTCAGTGCTGGGGCCAGCCTTGTTTAATGTCTTTATCAATGNGGGTGTGGTGAGGAGGGTGTTGGTCTCTCTGCCTAAGCAACCAGCGATAGGACAAGAGGAAATGGCCTCAAGTTGCGCCAGGGGAGGTTTAGGTTAGGGATTAGGAAAAATTTCTTTGCTGAAAGAGTGGTGAGGCATTGCAACAGGCTGCCCAGGGAGGTGGTGGAGTCCCCATCCCTGGAGGTGTTCAAAAAACGTGTGGATGTGGCACTTCAGGACATGGTTTAGTAGACATGGTGTTTTGGGTTGATGGTTGGACTTGATGATCTCAGAGGTCTTTTTCAACCTTAATAATTCTATAATTCTATGTCCCTACCCATGGGAGGAAGGTTGGACTACATGATCTTTAAAGATCCCTTCCAACCCAAACCATTCTATGATTTTATGAATTGCTGATGACTATCCACCAAATACTTTTCCTACAATTGGGACATTTCAAAGTATACAGCAACTTTGCTGGCTTTGAGCTGTCATTTGCATAGGGGTGGCTTTTCAGTGCTTGTTACCAGTGTTAAATATTTTATTCCTTTTCTGGGGAAAGGACTCTCCATTTCTCTCTGCAGTTCCTAAGATATTCCATAAATGCTGAAGCTACACTGACAGTACATTAAAATACTCTTATCGCACTAAGACCTCTCACTTTTCCAAGTGGCCACTGTGGGTTTGGGCTAGAGTTTCATGGTGTTCGCTTTGATCAGGACAGAGTACAGGGGTTCAGTTTAAAAGCGTAAGGCTGAAACCTCATTAAATAAAAGCATTTTACCTTGTTTGCAAAAGAGCCAGTTATTTCCAGCATTTGAATGGACTCTGAAGCCCAGTTTGCATTCGTAACTGACTAATGCTTCATTTAAGACATTAGTTGAAAACATCTTAGCAATTAAAAAAATGCAGAAATCTCACAAGTTATGCAATAGTAGACTTTAAACACAGAAAATTATATTCATTTTTGGAGTTTCAGAGGCCCATAGGCCTAGATGTCTGTAAGGTATAACATTTAAATATAAAACACATCCGGAAGGAACTGTGAGATTTCTAATTTTTTTCCACAAACAAAAGCACATCAACACAACTATGATTAATGTTCATCATAAGCTTTGGGGGAAAGATTATGCTGAGTCAAGCTGTTTCTTATTATTACTGAGGAATCATGGTACTTGATTAGTAGTGCATATTAAAGATGTATCTACATGTTAGGAGGTGTATTTTCACACTAATTTGACCCCTACTGGGCGGTAAGCTGGAGAGGTGAATAAGGAGGAATGTGTAACACGGGAAGCAGCAGCAGCACCATCAAGCAATGAAGAGAGCTAAAGGCATGTGTTCTCATGATGCACAAAAAGCAGAGGCAAAACAGTATTTGATAAAGGAAACTTAGGAAGGAAAGCAGAGAGTCATGTGGAATGTGCAAATAAAACGCTCATAATTTTGAGATTCAAAGACATGGCAGACAGTGCCTGTCCACAGAATGGTTTGGGTTGGAAGGGACCTTTAAAGGTCAGCTAGTTCAACCCCCTACCCTGTTCTGGCAAGATGGATTTTTACCAGCAGTAGTTTGGGTGGTGTGAAGAGGGGCTGTACTACTCTGGAAGACAGTCAGAGATGTAGCTTTTGCAAAGGCTGAAAGTGGCAATTTTAGAAGGAAGCTGGAAAATCACCAGGTAAGATTTCTGGCATCATGATGCCAAGGGGTATCCTGTACTCTACCTGGATGCTTCTCCTGAACTGTTTGAACAGAATTTGGAGGAGAAGTAATAGGTGTAATTCTCAGGTGTGCATGTAAAAGGGCAGCTATACAGGGGTGACTTCCGCACTTACTGTCAAATGAGTTCCTCCTCGGTCTCCATTGACCAAAGGCCTGTCAGCCCATCCTGCAGAGCCAATCTTTTTATTGTTGGTCACTTCCCATGGACATAAATGGTCCCTTATTCCTCACAAACACACAAACTGATGCATTACCAGCTAGCATCCACAAATAGCCAAAACAAAATAAAGTTATTCTAAGGTGAACTATTTTCTAACAGAACAATGCAGTTAGAAAGCAACCCCACAATTCAGATCCAAACCAAAGCCAGTGCATCTCTTCACCTTCTATTTATAACACTCAGAAAGCGGCACGTGCAGCCGGATTACAATTCTTTCCTTTTACCATCTGGTGCAATTTAGCTTTTCAGCCGCCTGAACGACCTGCATGGTCTGAAGCTGCCTGATGGAAGGATTTACTGGGACAGGCTGTGTTTACACAGGCAAGGAGGCACTAACAGCTGACTTATCAACAGGCACAGTAATTTCTGTGGTCACCATTTGCACAGCTGTAACAACAAAGGAAGGTACTATCATTTGATAGGTAATGTTTGTTACTCAAACACTGAAGGATGGTTTATGAATCTGGTCCCTTAAATAAATGCCAGCATATATGAACGGCATCTGGGAAACAGGGGATCTAACTATGACCCTGATAGCTATACACCAAAAATTGTCTTAATTTAACTACTAAAAAATAATCTCACAAGTGTGTTTTGAGGTGATATGAGTTAACAATAGAAAGCTTTTAATTGTTAGTATTTAACTTGCTTCTGGGCTTCAAGGTGTATCTTGACAAGCTGTAAGGTTTAGATTTTAGGTGCTTGAGAGTCAGCCATTTGAAATGTGCAACCACACAGCCAAGTTGCTGCTGTTTAAACAATGAGGTACTGTGAGATCTCGAGACAGGTTCTGCTTCAGTTAACATTTATCAGAGGTTGCTTTGGAGCCTAGGTTTACCACCACTGCTCTGGAAACAAACTGCCCTTGCCACTGAATTGCAGGCCATAAGTCAAGTTTCCAGGCTGCAATATAGCACACATGCGCTCTTTCCCAAAGAAATGTACAGGAATAATGAATGAATCTGCTAATAAAATACAGTTCAGAAAAGTTAGGAATAATTTATCCCATAAATATTGGCATTTTGCTAATCAAACATGCTGTGCCACAAACCTTTTTCCATGTAATAAATTTTAATTCACAAGGCCATGGCAGCAATCCTAATGAAGATTAATTACTGCAGTCCCTTCCATAAAGCCCAGTGCAGCTTCTTTCTTACTTGCTGTCAGAATGCTACAGCACATAGAAATGGTAATGAAAATGTATCGTGTTGTTTTATTTCCCCTACTGGCCATTCCACTGATGTAAATCAGAACAGCTCTAAAACTAGATTTATAAAAAACAATTGCAGGGAAAGGGATGAATAATCTACTTGTAATGAAATACCAGTGTAATAGTACTAAAAGCAAAAGACAAGTCTGTCTTGGAGCTGAAGTACCATAATATGGAACAAGAAAAAAAAGTATTTAAATGGAAATCAGACCAGCAAGACAGTATACTTAATATTTCTTGTTATTGCATGGGAAGTATACAGAAGCTTTGATGAGAAAAAGCTCTCAAACCAACCATCAACATCTCGCTTCTGCTCTGAGGTCACCTTTACTTTCTAAAGGTTCTATTGGACAAGTGGCAGTGGACTCTAATTGGATGTCTGAAGCTGTCACAGCACTTTTCTTCCCCATTCCCGTCGCAGACATTGCTGACCATAAAGCAGTAGTACCTGCCGCAGCCCTGGACCGCTGGAGTTTCCATTCAGTGTATTTGGGCTAAGCAATATTAGCTTATCTTCATACAGTAATCTGAAAACTGAAATAATTCAGGGGTTGATTGTCATATGGATCAAATATCACTGCTCTGCATTGAAGCTGCTCCAGCTGGAGGTGACTGTGGCTTCAATCAAACCATTTTGATTTACTCTAAGTCCCCGTGTCAGAGGCTTAACCTTCTCTGAAATGTGCTGCTGCCTTTGGAGATGCTGCTAATGACCTGCCTAACCCTCGCATCCATTCAATCCTCAGCTTCACCTGACACCGAAGTTCCTCAAATCTATTCCTCTCCTTTTCTTTTGTGTGACCACTATCATCCTCCAACTGTTGATAATTAAATTCTGAAATACAGAATTTCAATAAATACTCATCCCATTTCTCCTTCATTCATGTAGACACTTGCTGATGACATACGACATGGGTGGTTTTTTTTTTGTTGTTTTTTTTTTTTTTTTTAAAGTGATTTCTGTAGATGACAAGTTTACAGGAACCACAGGAAGGATCTAGTCTGACCTGCAGAGCATAGGTCACCGAATTTCACTAGGAAATTCTACCATTGGTTCCATTTCATATAGTGAGCTAAAGCATAACTATTTTAAAGACTTTCATGGCATAAGAATATCGCATCTCTAGCAACAGCAATCCAACGTCTCAATGTTCAGTTTCGCAGCTAAACAGCATGATCAAGCCATTAAACAAAGACCTTTTACAATGCCTGTCTTACAGTGCTTTTCTGTCCATCTCAACATTAATTTCTGGCCTTCACAAAGTCACTGATATGGTCTGAATAATAGAGGGAGCATGATGATTTGCAGATGAATCATCTCAAAAGACAATGTAATGTCAACTGTATCAGGAGTCACATAAAACCTAGCAGGTCAACATCAGCAGCCTGGTATAAGAAAAAGGTGTAAGAAACTGCCATTTGCCTGTGATTTTCATAAATAAAGCAAGGTACACAACCAAGCAGCACTGACTGCTGACTTGCACACCTGCCAGCTAGTGACTGGCCATAAAATCACAAACAAAACAGTACCAGAACTAAGATATTTCTCCTTTCCCCTCATGTCCAAGATCTTTTCCATGCTGATCTAAGAGTTAATGTGATCAGTGGCACCTATTAAAGGTTTGAAGAAGGTAACGATAAGGTCAATCGTAACTTTGTTCTTCCTCAACATTTTTATTTAAAGAGGTTGGGGGATTAAAAATATCAGAAACTCAATTTGACTGCAAAATTAATATTTAATAAAACCAGCTGCTTTTCTTCTACCCTATTCGATACACTTAAATTTTTCACCTCATTAACAATTTACATTGATAGCCTTAAACCAAATATGATGAATGCTGCTAGATATACAAAAATTAATCTCATATTACATGCTTGGAGTCATTAATTACTCTGCTTGTAGAGGTATGGCTGGAAGGGAATTTTATTCAAAGGCAAATTTAACTCATGATTTGTATAGCTCCCCCAGTTTAAAAAAAAATACTGAGGGGGAGGGAGAAAAGATTAACAATGTTTTTGACTTCTTAAACCACGGACAGATGGTTGATTTTTAAAGACTGTTGAAGGAAGACACCCTAGGTCTCACATACTTGCTTTGAATGAAGAAGCATTTTCTCCTTTAAAGCAAGTAGCAGCTAGTGTAGCCCAACATATTTCTATTTTAATCTAACACTTTGAGCAAAATCTCTGAATTTTGGAAATACACAACAGAACAGAGCTCTATTTTTTAACCTCAAAGCCTAATTTCACTGTGTGCTACTCTCAGCTGTTTTGTTTTTGTTAAAATCATTAGGTTAATATTTCTCAGCCCCAAAAGCAACTCATCATACAATTCAGTGACAGCTCTAAGAGAGGTACATGAGGCATGAGTGTTGATTTAATAGAAAAGCCTCCTTCTCACTGGGAGCAAGATTTCTTGCCTGTTCTTGTATTTATTCTTGACTCGCCAGATCACTATCATCCTCCCTCCTCTTTTCATGCATACATCCCCTGCCTCATGCAAAATCAATACCACTTCTCCATGGCCTTATGCTCACCACTAGCTTCTTCAGCTACCACTTTCCTTTACCCATATGCTTATTGGTCATTCAAATTCTCCTGCTCTTCTTGATTTCCTCTTTTTCCAGCCTTAAATTAAATTCCTGCACCGTATCTTCCTCTTTCAGTTGTGCTTCTGCTTTCGCAAAAGCCTCCTAAGGGGTGCTCAGAGCACCTTACAAGTCTCCAGACATACCTAGGCTGAGCCTCAAAGCTGACTTCAGAGCTATAGAACAAACCACTACATTTTTCAGCCACACACACCTAAAAGAAATGTGGCTTCATCAACACTGCCTGCTGGAAACAGTCCTTGTCCTGTCCTACCACACCAAAATACAGAGACATGGCCCAGAAGAGCTTTTGTTGGCACCATCTGAAGTCACAGCAATTGTGGACAATATGAACAGTCATAGAAACACAGAATCACAGAGTCGTTAAGGTTGGAAAAGACCTCTGAGATCATCTAGTCCAACTGTCAACCCAACACCACCATTCCTACACCAGTGTGCCAGTACACTTAAGCCCACACCCAGGCCAAATCCGTTTAGCCTGTAAAGACGTGACTGATGTTCCTTAGGCAGGCCAAGCCAGCACAGGATTAACTGCCACGTGCTGTGCTGCACACTGGAGCCATCAATGGCTCTTAATTTTGACACTCTCCTTTCAGGCACTTCCTAAAAACGTAATGTCATCCTGGACCCTGTCATTTTCCACATCTCTCTATCAGCACATTGTTGCCCACTGCCCCTCATGACCATCCCACAGTTTTTCACTCTGCTCTTCCTTTTGCATACGTGCCCTGTCTGTTCTCACCACTCACTTCAATTTAATTACTAACCATAGTAATGACTGACAAATCGACTCCCAGCCTGTCCCCAGCTATAATGTAATGCTGGTGTCTCTTCTATCTGCTTCTGGAAATCGCTGCTGAAATAAACTCAGAATTGTGGTCTTTGATGTTGCACATTTATCTGTAGTACTTTTCCCAGTGGAGCAGGGCCTAAATTGATGTGGCCTCTTCTAGAAAGCTCTCAATGTCAGGTCTAGCTAGGCTGTTTGAAACTGCTCTTTGGGTCCTTGTTAGCTCCCATTCAGCTTAAATGCTGGAAAAGAACTTGAAGCAATTTGTCTCGCTTTGCAAACTTCACTCCTCTTGCCTTCTTAACAAAGGCTGAAAACATCTACTACCCATTGTCCTGGTCCTCCAGCAAACACAGACAAGACTGAAAAGCAGGAAAGTATTCAATCCAATTGTGTAAAGATGGAAAATAGGACAAAAACCTTTAAAAATCCCCTTGGAGGAAGTTAAGGACCTTTCCTATTATTATAAAGTCAACCAACTGTCAGGTGAACAGCTGAGACCAGTACTGCATCCTGAAGTTGACAGAGGCTGGTTATGAAGCTTCAAGTGATGGCAGTTCTTGAGACACGTTTGTTACCCCAAGAATGTCTTGCTCCTAGCCAGTGAAAGCTTAAACCCCCAAACTGATACCAAAAAAGTGACCCAGCCAGATTATAACCCCCAGAGCACTAAATGGACGTGACAGATTCACACAAACATTTTACTTAAGGAAGCAAAACCAAATTGCAACTTTGTAGTCATAAAATGAATGCCAAAAAAAGTGACTATGTAAGTCAGTAGGGTTTGCATGGCAAGAATGTGCCAATATTGCATGTGAAAATCATAACAAAATTTATGTTTTAACAGTTTCTTTGCAAGACCACCTTTTAAAGAACCAAATAATGTTGAGATTTTAAATGACCATCAAGTACATTTTCAAACATTTAGAAGATCTTAAATCCATATATCATCTTAAAGAAATTATAAAATAAAATGGTTTTTATTTGATGAGCCTTGACGGACCCCATAATTTTTTCCAAATACTTATTAAGTAGTGATACTACAAAACATTGTATTCTCCAGATAGCTAAGCCTAGCTAAGCCTACCTAAAGCTACAAGTCAAAATACTGCAAAACCTTGTTTAAGAAAGGCAGCACTAAAACGCCACCTTTTTCCTACAGGAAGTATGCTACAATTTATCAGTAATTAGGAAATGTCTGAGGCAATCAAATATTTATAGGTAGTGTTGTGACACTAGGTTTCCTACACTCGGTTGCTGGTAACTCCTTTCCACCAGGTCAGCTTAATGGATTCCAGGAGTCTGTCCTGCAGCAGCAACATACACACCAACAAACAAGACAAGTGTTGCTCAGTCTCACTTACCAAAGCTTTACTTCAGACTTTCTAATTAAATGCTTGGTTTTACTCTTCCAAGAAACAAACTACCAATAACTACCAAGATTCCTTCTCTATTTGGTTACTGCAGGAAAGCATTACTACAGAAGTCAGCTCAGGATTTGCTCTCAAAGGCAAAATGACAGAACTGGCACTGCTATGGTCACAGATGGAAAAGCATTAGTATCCTGAAATACTTCTCTTGGCACCTCCATTAAAGTCCTATGCAAATGCAGAACTGCTGAATATGCTTTTCTTCCGGTCCTTGTCTCATAGTTAATATTATTCCAGAGACGGATGGTCCCTTCCAACAAAATAAGTGTTTTACAGGATCCTCTAGCTCAAATCCCTGCCTTATATCCAGGTTTACTCATCAGAATCTCATATATTAGAAAGACAATATTAACTATATTACTGACGTTACCTGGAGGAAGCTGAGAATAAAGTTTCATCATATTAAAGTGGTTCCACTACAAGCAATATACGAATACCACCAGAGGATGCATTTATCAAGTATGGACAGATATATTTCAGCTCTAGTAACATGTGAAAAGCAACCTACAAATCCTCTTATATAGCCCCTCTCCAATAACTACCAAATCTTAAACTTAATTAAAAGAGAACTTCTTTAACAAATTATGCTGCTTCCTCCACCAAAAGCTGATAGGCATAAATACGGAAGGAACTGGAAGAATCTTGTTTAAGAATGATCAGTCTCATTTTCTGCTTGTTTTTAGGAGGCTGTACTGACATTTTACATAGCTTTTTCATTCATTTTACATGGAGTGAAGATACTGAATCAGCTTAGGGAAGTGAAAAAAACAGAAGGAACTATAATTGACTTATAGTTACCTTCCTTCTCCCCCTTGCACAAAGAAGGAGCAACATACTGCTGTTCAGAAAAAACAATGCATTTCCCCATCTTTGTCAGTTCCATCGACCAACACACTGGTGAACAGGCTACAGGGGACATGGTCACCAGCCTGTTAACTTAGGGCTATCCAGTATTTAAATCAATCTCAGTCCTACATAGTGCTCCCACAACATGCAGTGATAAGGGCTAGGGACAATCTAGCCACTAGGATTTAGCTGATTCAGACGTGAAAAGCAACATACACAGACATCTAGAAGAGAGCAAAATAAAGATCTATACTCCCATTTAAGTGTCAAGGTCATGTTTCTGATTCTGTTACACAATAGGCTGTTTGTCAGAAACACTCAGATGGACTTCTTGTTGCGGTGAAGTCAATGACAGAAACCACGCAGGACTTCACGCAGCCCCCAGTCTTCCTGCAGTATGTGCTGAAGAAATGCAGCATGTTGCCATCAACTACGGACCCTCATCCCCACCCTGTGCTTTTCTGTTAAACTACAAGAAACAAAATCTTCCTGTTTATATAGTTAAAAACACTGTTTTAAATTAAGAAGAAAAGCTTAACATTGTTAATTTTATTATATATTTACTGCTAACTGAGACTCCACTTCATTTGTAGTGGTGAAGAGTCTGAGCAACACAGAATCATAAAACTTATCAAGTTTCACCATGCACAGATTTATTTAATATAGCACAGGTATGGGGAGGGGTTCATCCAAATCCTCAAACAACTTAAATGTTTTTTCTTTCAAACAGAACCTGTAATGTGACAGTAGAGAAATGTATTTCTGAAACACAGGAAACCTCCAGGGAATTAGTCAAGATTTTTTGCATGTGGAACAATCTCACCGAGATTCCTTCAACACTTACTCAAAAAGTCTTTCTCATACAGCTTCACAGAAGAAAATAATAGCCTTTAGCACTGCTGTTCAGCACCTACCTCACAAACAAACATAAATACTAAGTCCCAGGAGCAAGAGGATGACTGTAAAATAAGTTCCTAACATCTCAACAAAACAGTTTCTAAAAAAACCATGAACATTTCAAAATGAACGTGGAAAACGTGTACATACCTATAGCTGTCTTTGCTTTCTGAATCCTGCTCTTCATCAGAATCTTTGTATTTATCAGGATCTGGAAGAGTACTTGGATCAAACTCTTCTTCACTTCCACTGTGAGCAAGAAAGGCCACTGTTTCCTCTTCAGCCTGCTAGGTGACAAAAGGAGAGTTACAAGACAAGCAAACAAGTCGGGTGAGGAAGATGGAATCGCTTCTGGCATTATCAGTGCTCTCCTCCCCAGGCTGTTTGTTAAAGGTTGAAGAAATATTATTCAAAAAGGAAGCATAAGGATTTACGTTCAAATTCTACCTTCCCAATATCATAATCTTAAATCTACCAGATCTAAGAGAGATTTGGGCAGCAACTAATCAACAGTTATCTGAGAGCAAGTGTTTAAATAATACGAAGCTTCACTGTCTCTCAGAAATACCCTGTCAAAGAGTTACGAGCTTGTGGACACATTAATCACTGCTGTAAAGTGTATTTCATTAAATAGTCCGATTTAAAACTCATCCACGTGTCCTGGCAGTTAAAAACCAAAATGCTGCTTAAGCTGAAATAACTGCTCTAAGGGAGTTTCAGCCATCCACCGGAAGCGATGCATGTTCTTCAGGCTTCCTCCCAGACCCTCTCATCTCTCCTCTCTGGGGCTCAGCTTCCCTCCATCCCTGCAGCACATCTCGGGACAGGCTGCTGGCATTGGCAAGTTTCCCCAGAGTGCAGGAACGCCTCACTAATTCCTTAACAAAGAGGGCACAGAAAATGCTGCTCCGTAAGTCTTGCATAATATAATAAAGCTGACTGCTTTCGCAGATACGGGTTCTGCTCCACGCAGTCCTGAACTGATGGCACCACTTTTGCTAACAGGTACAAAGAAAGCAGATGGACTGGAGGGCATATGCAATTGTACATGCACACAAAAATGCAAACAAAAAACCTGCAGGCATTTCTAAGCAACGTGAACCCTAGATCCATGCATATTTATACTGAAAAGCAAAACCAAACGCAAAGAAACTATAATTAAAGACATAGCTATCTTTTGTTTATATATCTAATCAACATGCACACAGCTGAGTTTCCAAAACAGTACTCAGTTAAATGATCCTTCATTCTACAAATAATTTCACATCACTAAATATTTAAAGTTCATTTTTGTTCTGATTTTTCACCGTTTCCATCTATCTCCAGGTTTAAAAAGAACACTGTCCTTATGTTCACTCACCTCACCACAATAAAAATAAATAAATGAAAAAAACCCCCAAACCAAACAAAAAACATACCAAAGGTCCCTTTTATATCTGCATACAGAGTGAGTGGAAGGAAACGAGCTGGTGAAGGTTCAGTTAGTCATCACTGCAAGAGTCCCTTATTGCTTGTCCAGTGACACTTCTGCAGTGCACTGAAAGCAAGCAGAAGGGATAAAAGCCAGACTCGCAATCAGAAGGCAGAAGAAAAACATACTAAACACACATCTTGTTCTTGACTATTTTGAAATACTAGTAAAGGTAACTGTACAACTAGGCGTATAAAATCACTAAAAGCATCATCAGACTCAGCAGTGTTGTAAACTGCTTAACGTAACAACCACTGATTGAAAAGCACGTTGATTACCAAGAACTTCAGGTGCCGTTTCACAATAGGTTGGTTTGCTTTAGGTATTTTTCTGCTTACAAAAAAAATCTTCTTTTAGTACAATATTACAGAGCACTACTAACTCAGGAGAAAACTATTTTGAAGGCCACCTTTTTGTTGATGAATTTCCACATTTGAAAAGCATTCT